>MU224737.1:2649902-2675057 GCA_018584345.1 Thuja plicata | reverse complement strand
TTGCTGAAATATTTGTTGATGACATCATATTTGGAGGCAATGATATGCTATGCAAATCATTTGCTAATGAGATGAGCAAAGAGTTTTAGATGTCTATGTTTGGAGAGATCAAGTTCTTTCTTGGTCTGCAAATCATTCAACAAAGTGAAGTTATTTTCATTACACAATCCAAATACATCAAAGAGGTCCTAAAAACATTCAAGATGGAAGATTCCAAACCAGTTGGAACACCGATGGCTACTGGATGTAAGTTGAAAAAGGAGGACAAGACAACAGAGGTAAATTAGACTTTGTATAGATCAATGATTGGAAAACTCATGTATGTTGTACACACTAGACTAGATATTGCACATGTAGTAGGAATAGTTGCTAGATTTTCTACTAACCCCAGAGAATCACATATGACTACTGCGAAAAGGATTTTAAGATATCTGAAGAATACTGAGGAATATGGCTTATGGTATAGAAGAGAAGGAAAATTTGAACTTAAGGTGTTTACAGACACTGATTGGGCTGGAAATCTTGATGAACATAAGAGAACAAATGGAGGAGCATTCTTTATGGGTGATAAACTTATCACATGGATTAGCAAGAAGCAGGGATGCATCTCTCATTCTACTGCAGAAGTAGAGTATATTTTTTCTGCTGCAAATTGCTCAAATATTGCATGGATCAAATAGTTACTGGAAGGTATGCATATGAAGATCTTAGAACCAATGATTATCTATTGTGATAACACTAGTGCAATAAAATTTGCCAAGAATCCCGTCATGCATGCTAAGACTAAAAACATTGCAATCAAGTATCATTATTTATAGAACAAGTTCAAGAAAAGGAAGTGACACTTGAGTATGTGCAATCCAAAGAAAAATTAGCTAATATCTTCACCAAGCCACTACCCAAGGATACATTTGAGTACTTGAGAAAGAAACTAGGGGTCAAACCCTTGTCTACCAGTCAGTAAAATGACTGAAGGCTGCATCAGCCTACATATTATCAGAATATCATTAATGTTGATGCAAGTAAAAAGATGAACTTCAAAGCTACATCTATATATAGACATGTATATATCTTCACCGAGAACCAGATTATATTGTTGTATTGATGATGGATAAGGGAAATTCAAGGAATATATTATGGATGGAAAGAAATGATTGTTTGACATGAATGTTAGATATTTGTAAAAATATTTGTTTGGCATTGTTGTCAAAGGGAGAGAAATTATCCATATTATCACATCTTTCTGGAAAAGGTGAGAAATTTTCCATTATCACATTACTCCAACAGGGAAGAGATTATATCCTTAGGGAGAGAAATTGTATGAAAGTTTATACAAAGGGAGAGTTGCTGACAAGAGAAAAAGACATCAAAAGAGAGAACAACCAAAGGAGAGAAATGGACAAGAAAATATGACACAACACATCAGAAGACAGAGACCTGCAAGAATCAAATCTAAGCTAAAATAGAGCTTACCGATGGTTAGACATTTATCAGTTATCAGAACAAAAAGATTGGTAGTTTGATGAATCTCAACAGTTGTATGTCATATTGTGTTAGAGATAGTATAGTGTGATAATATAGTATATTTCCATCAATGCCAAAGAGAGAGATTGATGACATGTAAATGATTGGATGTTTGACAATGTTAAGTTGAAGATAATGCAAGGCATTAAATTAGTTAATGTATTGTATTTTCATTAATGTCAACTTGATATCATCTATATGGTCATGTACATAATGCCAAAGACTCCAAAGAATCAAAGGAACAAAGGTTATGCTTTCAACAATGCATAAAAGTCAAGTATTCACTAAGTGAAAAACAACACCGATGAAGTGCACACCATCAGTAAAGGCAAAGAAGAACAGTCACAGTGATCTTTGATGGTTAGAAGCATAGTATTTCCCAAGGAAGAAAAGCCACAGTGATGCCTGATGAGAAAAGTTAGAAGGTTTCCCGACGAGTAAACTTCCAATGATGCCCAACAGACAGAGATCATGAAGTTAACTGGAGTCTCACCGATGAAACTATCAATTATCACCGACAACTAACTACAGAGGTGACCGATGAAACAAAGAGTTTAGAAAATGACAAAATATCTAGCTGGCAAGAGCTAAAGATAGACCTAACTGGTTATTTTCTTTGTTTTATTCAACCAAAGTTAAGTGATTGATTTAAAGATGATTTGTACAATTGGCAAGAAGATAATTACGAGACAAATTAAGAGTTATTCTTTAAATCTAATTGGCTGGATTGTTTTTCATGCCAAGAAGCAAGAATCAAGAAACAATAAATATCATGTCTATATAAGAGACAAGCTTAATTCATTTATGAATGGGATTAAGGGGAGTGAATAGAAAGAGGATGTTGAAGAGAAACTGATGAAGAATAAATTCATATAGTCCTGATCAATCAAGCTAAAGGAGAGCTAAGGAATTCTTCAGAGACCGACGAACAGTGAGCACAACATCACAGAGTAGAGAGTGTGGAGAAAAAAGGATTGAATTGATACATTGATCAGAGAGGTAATGTACTTAAATAGATCTGAAAATCTACAATTCAAAGTTGCAATATGAATAGATCATAGTGTTTCAGTTTAACCATTGAAGCATCAAGTCTCTTAAGAAAGCAAGACTTAACAGTCTTCTATATATTGAGGTACATCCCAAGGAGTACCAAAAAATGTTGATTCATGAAAGAGGCATTGGACTTGCTTGATACCTATTGACAATCTAAGAAGGAGGTTGATTCAAGGATGGTAGAAATAGATTCCCAATACTAAGTGGCAACCTCTATGTATAAAATACTCTAACAAGGTTGCACTTAATAGTGTGTTTGTAACCTTTAACATGGTTGGCTCCTAACAGGGCTCACTTCAGAAGAGTGAAAATTTGGGGTACCGGTCCTAGTGGTTTTTCCCCTAACAGGGTTTCCACGTTAAAAATTCATTTGTTATGTGTGTATGATTCATTTATTTATTGTTTTGTATCTGACATAGTTAACACTAGATTGATTGGTATACTTTGCTTATTTAGTATATTTCGGTAAATAGTTATACTGCTTATCAGTAATCAAGAAAGAATAAGGATTGACAAAGAACACTGACAGACAGTTAAATCAATATTAGTATTTCATTGCATGCATCTTGTAGGGACATAATAATCAGAGGTTTATTGACTGGTGGTTAAGTTTGAAGGATAAATTTTTGAGGCCACTGATTCACCCCCCCCCCCTCTCAGTTATTACTGACACATGATCCCTTAAAGGCATTTTCACCTTGGGAAAAGAAGGTAGAATATATAATGAGCAATTTTGTGGATATAATGCAAGCCCTAGACCAGAAAAAGAAGAAAGTGATGGAAATAGAGCCAGAAAAGGCTAAGGCTATTCTGAGCAGAATGTCACAGGGAAGGGTTGTCCCTCCAGTGAAGTATGTAGTCTACCAATGATGGGGTTATAGCACAATCATGCCCAAAGATGAAAAGGCCTCTCATCAAAAAGGGAAAAGGCCAATAGACACCAGTGCCCAAACATTGCCATCTTCAAAAAGGCAAAGGGTGGAAGGAAACAAACAACAAGAGCATGATATCTATTCCTCTTCTCAGTCTCCCATGCACATGGATGATTATAGAATTGTTGAACAATTAGTGAAGATGGGAAATACTAGACACATTTTTTTCATATCCCAGGAGTTACAACAAGGAGTGCCAAAGGCACCCAAGCATGCAACATTGGATCTAACAGTAGCTGAATTTTTTGGAAAAGAGATGGACCCTATCACTAAACGGGCTAGTGATGAATTTTTTTTTGATGACCAATTTATTAAAGCAAGGGATTTCATCCCATTCCTTTGGAGAATTTACATTGATGAATTCAAAGAAAAATGTCAGAAGCTGCAAGATGATCAACCTAACAGAGACAAGAATGGCATTGAGAAGGAAGTGAAACATGAGATGATGGCTAAGTTTGATAATATCACCCTTGAAGAAGGTGGGGAATTAGTTAAGAAAGAAGGAGTCCTCATACTGCCACAATGGGATATTTTTTATGCCATTGTCTTTGATTCTATCACAAAGGAGGCTAAACCCATGGGTTGAACAATCTAAAGCATTTAGAAAAGCAGAGGCATGGGTAAAATAGAAGTATGCTGATAAGGTAAATTCCACTCTCAGACATTGCACTTAGGAATTAGTTCCTACTACCATTTATTCACAAGGGAATAAAATTGTCAGCATATTAAATGAATACAATACAGATAAAGACAAATGGGATCAAATAGTGGATAGATTGAAGGGAAAGAGAGGAGAATTAAAATTCTTTCATACCACATCCAAAGAAGAAAACAATGTTGACATTATTTTGACTGGTACTTATAAATGTGTCAAATTACTGATGGACGTGGACATAAGAAGGAGCATCATCATTAGGAAGGTAGTGGCTTTGAAGAAAGAATATTCAAAGGACCAATATGAGATGTTTCCCAATCTTTTTAAGAAGAGTGGTGATATAAAAAAAGAAGCACTATGACACAGACAAATGAACGAGGCATTGGCAATAAGAACCAACGACATTATTACTTTGGATAGCACAGTGTTGTTTATTCAATCTATTGAGATATTCGGTAAAGCCATATCATTTTTTGAATTTTGGTCAGAAGAAATTGAGAAGGAAAGTGTCGACTGGAATGAGATTAACAATAGAAAATATGAAGTCATTAGCTTTGTTTGGCTGAGCGATGAGGTGTATACCTCCTAGAAGGACAAGTACATTACAGTTGATCAAGAAGAAGGTGATAATGTGCAAGAGGAAGTAAATGACAATGATGCCCAACAGATTGGATGAGATAGGAAAATATGAAGATCCTACATCACCAATATAAAAAACAACAGACTCTAGGTGGCTGCTTCCGAACAACTTTGAAGTAGTTACAAGAACCAAGTGGTCAAAAGGAAAAAATGTTAAAAATCTATTGAAACAAAAGTGGTTATCACTTCATTGGTTATTTTTTCTTTTTACTAAGTCATTTGTTTTGTCCTTATTCCAAATGATCTGTAGCTTGTTGCAATCCTATTCTATAAAAGGATTCCCAAGATCATTGGAAAGGGATGGAAAAATTGGCTTGCAAACAATTTGTAAAGTTTCAGTCAAAGGGGGAATATAGTATAGTTTGTAATAGATAGTTGTAAGAAATCGGAAATAAAGATGAGAGATCTTTTGCAAGTTATTGAAGAGGTTATCTCTGAGTACTTTTTATATACTGGAATATGATTCTCTGAATTTAATACAAAGATCCAGATTCCAATCTCTCCTATGTTATGTGTCTTGTGAGTTATGAATTTTCTAATTCATTAACATAGTCTTTCTCTATGTTTATGTACTTATTTGAGAGTTTTGATCTAGGATTAGATTAAATTAGGCTCTGATTAATGCATATATTCATTTGACATATGCTAGGATACTATTAGTAGTAGGGGTTTGGGATAATTATGTTATGATCTAGAATCTTTGATGAATATTGATTTCAGTATATTGTATCTGATTCAGACTGTAGCCCAATGGATAAAGAACTGATCTAAAGCTGACAAGTTCTGTACTATTGCATATCTAGTTTCATATTGGTGTTGTTTTCCTATAAACAAACATTTAAATCCATTAAGTTTATATTTTTTCAAGTTTGTTGTGAGTTCCTATCTCATGCTCCATTTCATGGTTGATGTTCAATGGGTAATTAGCTAATTATCTAGTATCTCCTGGATATGTTGAGTCATTATGAGATTACTGCTTGATAATACCATATAAGAAATATCAAAAGGTATTACAAGGTATCCTCCCCTTGGTATAGCAGAAGCTAAAGAGTAGAAGTATTGTAAGAGTGCTTGTTAGTTGGTCCTTTTCTTGCATGAACCAATATTTGGAAGTGACTTCTCTATAAAACAGTCATAAGAAGAAGAGGTTGTTGTTGTTCTTATTGCAACATAAAAAGAAACCAAAAAAATGCCAGCTCTACTGGGAACTAATTTTACATTGCAGTGAGTGAGAAAGGTTTTTCAAGTTGAGTTAGACTCCTGGCCTTCTTACTTATTGATTCTAGTTGGTTGACCATTGAAATACAAAGTTTTAGCTTTGCATATCCCAGTGATTTGTATTACTCAAAGTTAGTGTTTATTTTCCCAGCTATTTGTTGGGTGGTGACTCGAAGGAATCTCTACATCAGTGCTGATTTATAATAATTTTATACACCATTTTTTAGCTATGAGTTATAAAAATACCAGATCCAGGATGAACAGTCATCTTGAGAATGATTTGGAAGGTGAAATTCCATCTACTTCTAGAGCTGAGAAATCAACAAATAAAAATTTTGTTGGAACCACAAACTTGGAGGCAAAGAAGGAACATAAGAATGGATACTCCTATTCCTCCCAATCATGAAGAAGATAATGTAGAATTTGAACAAGATGCACAACTAGTATTGGGAGTCTATGGGGAGTATTAATCTCAAATTGAGGGGGTTGATGATGTTCCTAGATATACCAGGAAGGTGGTTCATGGTAAATCCCAAGGACATGAAACAAGGTCCAGATCCAAAAGTAGTGGTGAAGAGAATAGGAATGATCCAAGTGATCCAAGCTCTCCCTCATCTGAAAGACCTCATTCCCATCATCACAAGAGAGAGAGAACTATCATGGAGGAAAATTTAGAATCAGAAATGACTCTGGTAGATTCTGAGAATATTTTTTAATAAGTAGGTGAACTGGAAAGGAAGATCCATGAATAGATTGCCTTGAGATAAAGAAGAGAAAGAGAAAAGGAGGAGAGAATCAGACATGATCAGATTCAATCTGAACAATTGAAAATGCAACTGTGAGATTTAGAAGCAATAAATGTTGTTACTATACCTAAGAAACTTGAGCATGAACCTATTGTCTAGTAGTTGTATGGCACACAAAAAACCCAAGGATAAAGGTAAAGAAAAGGTAGCAGCAATTGAGATAAAAGATCCAGTGGGTAAAGGGAGTGCAGTAGATCCCATGACTAAGCTAGATACTGATCTGGAGAGATCTAGGAGAGAAAAGGAGATCATAGCTAAGGAATTAGAGAAGGCTGAATTGGAAGCCTCTTCTCTTGAGATGAAGAATAAAATTGAATTTCTCAGGCAAATTTATGACCCTCCTCCTGTTGGCTCTGGTCCTAAAATGTCTCCAAATTCAAGAATGAATTTACCACCACCTACTAATTTTGGAAGTTCTACTACATCAAATACTCAAGGTAACAATTCATCTCAAAGAACTCTTGTCTATACTGAAAGGTATAGGCAATTCATTTTTCTTGGCATTCCTGGTTATCCAAATGAGATTCCTAAAAATATTAGGGATAAACTTCCTAAATTTGCTGGAAACAACATTATAACATGTGAAGAACATCTGAAGAATTTTATGGATATGATTGATGATTATGAAATTGCACATGATGATGAAGTTATTTGTGCAATCACTAACTGAGGATGCTAGGGACTGGTTTATAGGATTTCCTCATAAATGTATTGGGTCTATGGATGAAATGAAGGAATGTTTCAGAGAAAAATATGGGGACAAGACCAATGAAGGGTTCATGTTGAATGAGTTCAACAACATAAAGAAGAACCCAAATGAAGAAGTGGTGGAGTTCAATATCGGGTTTCAGAGGGCTATGCACAAGTTACTGCAATTGATGAGATTGGATGACAAGGTATGTCTTGCTACTTACCTTAATGCTTTTAATGCAAAAATGGTTTGTTTTTTAAGAGATAAGAACCCTATAAATATTAGAGAAGCATATAAGGTAGCAGTCAATATTGAGACAAATAGAAGAGTTTCTAGAAAAGTAGGTAGGAGAGAAGATTGGAAACCAACCAGGTATAACAGGAAACAATCAGATAAACCCTTGAGTACTAAACCAAAGGAAGATGATAATCTTAAGTTGATTCTAAATGCTTTGAAAAATTTAAAACCTAGAGAGAGTAGTAACAATAGGGTTTCAAACAATGATAATCCCTCCTATAGAAATTTCAAAAGATAGCCTAGGATGAAAAATTATCCTTATACTACTTAGTGGAAAGATGAGAAACCTATTGTCCCACACAAGAAGGATAAATATGATGAAAAAACTCATGATCCCCTACACAAAACCTCTATAAACATGTGCAATGATAACCCTTGGTGTGTATCTTTCTAATCTCCTCATAATCCTGAGTATTGTGTTATTGGTACTAGAATCTCTGCCACTGAAGATCAAGAAGAAGATAAAGAGGAAGCATATGATGATAGTGGTTATGCTATGATTTCCTCATATGTTAATGATGAAACATATTATCAACCTGATGATACTGACATACAGGATTGGGAGATTGATAATATGAGATGTAATGCTGAAGGATGTGATGAGACCCCTATCCTGAGAAGGCCATCTGATGAAGAAATTGTTGAGATCACAACAAATATGGTTGCACAAGCAATGGGTAATTACACTTTGAGAAACATAATAGTTGGTGGTACATATGGAAAACCTACCAGTATCTTTATCAAGGATACCCCAAATAGTACCAAAAAGCCACAAGAAAAGGAGAAACAGGCTAAAGGTACAAATAAAATTATGATAAAAAAGGGAAACAAAACTAATGGCCCAAATGTCTATAAAGAAAAGATGAAAACATCAGAAAGTCCCATACCGCATTCTAAAAGGGAGGATAAACCACATAAGGGAGATCAAACAAAACTGACTTCTCAAGTAGAATATGTGGATTACACAAATCAGAGATCAGACATCTCTAATATGAAATACACCCCTGAGGATATGGGGCAAATTTTGTCTCAAATAATTGTTAAGGTACCTCTGCTAGAAATGATGAGGATAGGAGAGCATAAAGAAAAGGCTCTGACATGGATGAAAGGTGTTAGCTCTACTAAGATTATGGGACCAGAGAAAAACAAGAAAGTGTCAGATACAAACAAAAAATCAACAAAGGAATCTAATGAGCTTGTGTCAAAGATTCCTCAAATCTACTTGGATACCAATATTGTTAGTACTACTGCAGAAACTGTACATCCCTTTTTCTTGACATTGTTAATAAATGCTAAAATGTTAAAAAAATGTATGATTGACTCTGGGGTATCTAACACTGTCATGTCTATAGAAGTTATGAGATCTATGGGATTGAAAGTAGACACACCACATGGGAGGTGCCAAGCTATGGATTCTAGAGAAGTGCATGTCATTGGCACTATTAAGGCTTTGCCTTATAAATTGGTTGCTTTCCCAGACAAAGTATTAACAATGAGTGTGGTGGTTGTAGATATTCCCCCTCAATATAGAATGTTATTGTCAAGAAAATGGAGTGCATCAATGGGGGGGAAGCATTCAATGTGATTTGTCATTTACCACTTTCAACATTAATGGTGAAAACATCAAAGTATCAAGGGAGGTGAGAACTCCTCATATGATTGAAGAACAAGATGATAACAATATGAACTGTTTCTTGGATACTGAGATGCGGTCATTTCAAGTGTAGGAAAATCAAGTTGCAAGAAAGTTACAACCTGCATTTTTTTTTGAAGATATAAATAATTTATCTGAACAAACTAAGTTATGGGTAATGTATTTTGATGGTGCCAATTCTAGGGAAGGGGTTGGTGCTAGGGTTTTATTGATATCTCCCTTATGAAGAACCTTCAAATTTTTATTTACTCTGTTGTTTACATGTACAAATAATGTGGCAGAATATGAGGCTCTGTTGATAGGTTTAAGATTAGTTGCAAGCCATGGAATCAAGTGTATCAGAGTTATTGGAGACTCTAAATTGGTAGTATCTCAAATCAGATCCAAACATGCTTCCAAAAATCATAGATTGAAACAGTACCGAAATACAATCTGGGATGATTTAGAAAGTTTTGATGCATTTTTTATTGACTGGATGGATAGGAGCTAGAATATAATGGCATATTTGTTGGCTAACATTGTTCTAAGGCTAGAAGATATTGCTTTTACTGGAATTTCTGAGATAGAAGTTTAGATTAGGCCTTCAATACCAGACAATGTGGATAGCTGGCAAGTATTTGTTGATGATGTGGATATTCTAAGATTCTTGTATTGTGAGACAGGTCTTGAAAACAAAGAGATAGATTTCAGTAAGTATGTGAAAACCATTGATGGAAAAGATATTGTCTTAGGAAAGGAAATATTGCATTTGGAGTCAAATATAGTCCCAAAGGGACTAGTTGTTTTAGAAAGAACCTTTGACAATAAGGATAAACCATACTATGCTACATGTGTAAATAAATCTGAAGACTTGGAGGAGGTTAATGTGGGAACAGAGGAATTTCCTAAGAATTTATTTATTGGTAAAAAAATGTCACCCAAAGTTAAGGAGGATCTGACTAATATTTTAAGGAAGTACAAAAAGGTCTTTGCATGGATGTATGATGACCTAAAGGCATATAATGAGGAGCTATTCCAACATGAGATCCCATTAAAGGAAGATTCCAAGCCCTTTAGGCAAAAGCAAAGGCCCATAAATCTCACCCTAAGGCCAAAAATGGAGCAAGAATTGAAGAAAATGAAAGATGCTGGGATAATTAAGCCCATTAGGAATTCTTCCTAGGTTTCCAACTTAGTCCCTATTAGGAAGAAGAATGGGGATATCAGGCTTTGTGTGGATTTCAGAAACTTGAATATATCTTCCTTAAAAGACAACTATTCTCTCCCCAATATGGAGAATATGATGTAGAGAGTCATTGGATGTGAACTAATGTCCATGATGGATGGGTTCTCTGGGTATAACCAGATTATGGTCAAAGAGTTAGAGTAGTTTAGGACTGATTTTACCACACCATGGGGAGCATATGTATATGTTATAATTCCTTTTGGTTTAATGAATGTTGGGGCTACTTTTTAGAGGGCCATGGATCTTGCATTCTCACATTTCTTGCAAACATTTCTTGAGGTCTATCAGGATGATCTCACAACTTACTCAAAGAAGGAAAAACAACATTGTGAACATCTGGAAAAGATTTTCGAAAGAGCTCTGGAATTTGGGATTTGTCTGAGTCCCAAGAAATGCATTTTTGGAGTGACAAAAGGTAAATTATTGGGGCACATTGTTTCAAAGGAAGGGGTTAAGATTGACCTAGATAGGGTAGCTTCTATTGACAAAGTACCTCTCCCAAGGAATGTTAAAGGAATTCAATCCTTCTTCAGTCAGGTAAACTTTCTCAGAAGATTTGTCACAAACTTTGCTGAGAAGAGTAGGCCAGTTTCTAAAATGTTGAAGAAGGATGCAAAAATGGAATGGGATGGAGAAGCCACCCAATATTTTCAAGAGATAAAGAAAGCTATTAAAGATGTCCCTATCTTAAGAAATCCTAATTATTCAAAGCCTATGAACATTTTTTCATTTGCATCTTGTCATACTATTGCTACTATGTTGTTGTAGAAAAATGAAGAGGGGTTTGAATAGCCTATTGCCTTTTTTAGAAAATCATTATAGGTTGTAGAGCTCAAATATGATATAACTGAGAAACAATCATATGCATTGGTGAAAATTGTGAAATCTTTCAGATGTTATTTGATAGGTACTATTGTAGTAGCATATGTCCCCTCAGCAGCAGTTAAGGACATCTTTACTCAACAAGAGGTGTCAGGAAAAAGATGTAGATGGATCAATAGGATTCAGGAGTTTAATATTGAAATCCAAATCACTAAGTTGGTCAGAGGGATGGGTTTAGCCAAATTGATGGCTAGTGCGAACTTGGATGTAAACCATATCAATACCCTAGAGGAGGAACAAAGACCTTTCATCTGTAACCTTGACCATTGTGATTGGTACATAAATATTATTTATTATTTATAAAGAATAAACTGTCTACAGGGCATGGATGAGAATAAGAAAAGGAAATTAAAGCTAAAAGCAATCCATTTTTCTCTGATCAGAGATGAGATGTGGTGGAGGAATCCTGAAGGAATTTTACTGAAATGTGTTGATAGAGAACAAGCAGACAAGATCCTACAAGAAATGCACAATGGAGTGTGTGGTGGCCATTACATGGCCAAGACTATTGCACATAAGGTTTAAGAGAAGGATTCTAGTGGCCAAGTATCTTTAAGGATGCTCATTAACTGGTTAAGAAATGTGATGCTTGCCAACATTTCTCTGGTAAGCTAAAATTTTTAGGTAATGTACCCCTTACACCAGTGGAAGTTCAAGCCCCCTTTTAGCAATGGGGTATTGATATTATAGGAGAGATAGCTACTAAATATAGAGGAGGACATGCATGGATCATTGTAGCTACTAACTACTTTACTAAGTGGGTTTAAGCAATCCCCATGAAAAGAGAAACCAGTAAAGTAGTAATTGATTTTTTGTTGAAGAACATAATCACCAGATTTGGGTGCCCAGAGAAGATAATATCAGATAATACTACGTGTTTTAAATCTAAGGAGTAAATCAATTTTTGTGCTGAATATGGCATTCAGACATCTTACTTTGCACCTTACCACCCATGGGGGAATGGCCAAGCTGAATTCACTAACAAAAACCTCCTTAAGATTGTTAAGAGAGTTTTGGATACAAACACGAAGGCATGGGAATCAAAGCTAACAATGGTTGTCTGGGAAGATAGGGTGACATCTAAAAAGGCCATAGGATGTGTACCTTTTGATTTATTCTATGGAATCGAAGCAAGACTACCCCAAAATAATCTGATGCAGATGTACAATTTTGTTCAAATATATGATGATGATATTGACAATGACATGCAATTGAGAATTGATGACCTGGTGGAGTTGGATGAAGCCAAGAGGGAAGCTTCTATGAAGAATGCTAAGCTTCATTTGTAGGTAAAAAACTTGTATGATAAAAAGGAAGTCTCAAGACAATTTGATGTGGGAGATTATGTCCTAATGTGGAATGCCAGATTATAAGATAAAGGAAAACATGGAAAATTTGAACCAATCTGGCTGGGACCATATATTGTCCATGAGAGGTATGGGAAAAATTCTTATTTATTGAAAGACCTTACTAGAATCATTTTAGAACTGCCAGTTCATGGATAGTTCTTGAAGATATACTTCTCTTGAAGTCTAATCATCCATGAACATTAGGTTGTGTATATAGTGTGTTTCTGCAAGTGTTTTCTTTCTGTTTTAGTTTAGTTTTCTTTTCTGTTGTGTGAGTAGTTTAGTTTTCCAGTTGGTTGGTCTGCTCCCCCTGAGATTTTGAGTTCTTACAATACCTACAGGAGGTATTCATCCCCAGAAAGAGCCACTTTAGGTCTAGTAAACATTTTTCCAAAACAGTGAGTCCTTGGTCTACATTCAAAAAAGGGTCTTATGTAAATTATTGAAACCCTTGCTTTCTTGTTTCAAAGTGTAAATTTGATCTTCAAACCCAAAGCGTCAAAGTTGTTTCTAATTTTACATTACATTTTTTCCACTCAAGTCATGTGTCTTTCATGTTTTCTTTTAAAAGGGTATGTGTTCAATAGTTTCTAAGTTTCCTAACGCCATGGTACTTTATTAATTCCTAAGTCTTAAGCCCAAAAATCTTTTATTAAACCACTATGTGTCGAGCTAGTATATTTTGATCTAATGGCCCACTTAATGGCTTAGTCCTGAGATGCACAAAATCTATCTTATAAGTCATTAAGCGGTGATGACACATGTTTTTTGTGGGTCCAGCATCAAGTAAAGCTAAAGTAAAATAGTGTGCAGTTCCTGTTTGATCCAACGGCCCACTTAATGGCTTAATCTCAAGATGATCAAGATCTACAGTATAAGTCATTAAGTCTGAATGGTGCGTGTCCCTATAGTGATCTGGGCCTTGTTGTAGGAAGTTTGATGGAGGTTAAAGTGTAAATAGATCTGACAGTTGACTTAATGGATTAATCCAAAGATGCGCACCATCTATCTTATAAGCGATTAAGAAGTAGCGACATGTGGTAGTTGGCGGGCCTGAGACTTGCGATCAAATGTTGTTAAAGTGTAGTCAGTTTCCTGATTGATCCAATGAATGAATTAATTTATTATCAAAAAGATGCACAAGATCTATCATGTAAGTAATCAAGCCATGTTGATGCATATCCTGATGATGATGTGTATTCCATTATCAGTAAAGGTGATCGCAAATTAAAAGGTTTACAATTTAGAGAAGATCTAATGGCTGACTTGATCCCTTAATGACAAAGTGAACGATATCTACCATATAAGCTATTAAGTCATGATATCACGTGTCCCAGTGGGTCTGACTAAGGTCATAAAGAAGGAATTAAAGGCTGAGCAAGTGCAGATTGATCTGACAATTGACTTAATCACTTAAAGGCAAAGTGATAGACATCTAAAGCATAAGAAATTAAGTTGTGATGTTGCATGGCATTTGGTGGGCCCGGTGCAGTGCAAAGATAAAGTAAAAGGGATGCAGTTTGAGAAAGATCTAATGGCTCACTTAATGACTTAAAGGAAAGATGTAGAAGATCTAGTGTATAAGCCATTAAGTGGTGTTGATGCATGTCTAGGTTGTTAAAGTTGCATCCACAGTTAGTAAATCTTGAGTAAAGTAACTGGTGGCCAGGTTAAGAAGGATCAGACAGTTAAATTAATGGATTATGAGGAAGGTGCACGAGATCTAACATTTAAGTGATCAAGTCATGCTGATATGTGTCCCAAATGAATAGTAGTTTCTATGAAGTAATGAGAGCCGCCCGATGGATGAGATGCTGTTGAGATCTACAGTTCAAATTTAAAGTTCTCAGAATGGTTTCAAGGAGACGTTAAGCCGCAAGTTTCAAACCAGATGAATTGATTGTGAAGCGGTGGTCACTTTAGTAAAATTCAATGTGAGAGACTGATTTGATTGAAGCATATAATTCATTTCTTGAGTTCAAAGCTTCCATAATCATCAAAGTGATTGAAGCAAAAATCAAAGTTGCAGCAATCTTGCGCTCTGTGTGACAAATTGCAGAATAGGTAAGTCTTCTGTGAAACAGTAAAATTCATACTTGCAGTAGGGTTTTAGATTCTAAAAGATAAATATAAGTATTGATGTAATTTGATATTATTATCATAAGAAACCCTAACTTCAGAAGATGGCCCCTAGGATTGAATTCACTCGTAATGTAGATTAAAAAGATAGAAACGTGTGGGATGACCTTATACAACAGTTGAGTGGATCTAAAAATGATTCTACTTAGATTAAGAGAATTGTTCCAGTAAATCCTTGTTTTAGAGTCAAGGAGGGTTTGTATGACATGGGTAGATGAGCCAGAGACGCCAAGGTTAGCATAAGTAGTCTCAATCTGTTTAAAAATGCTTTCGGCCAGAGAAATGCTCCTTCCCTAGACTGCAATATATGGGATCTAGATGTAGTCAAGTTAATAGTTCCCAGAGTATTCACTGATATAGATTTGTTAATTGTAATAGCCAAAGCTTATGATATGGTGTCCAGGGTTCTAAGAGATATAGATGAAAACATATTGCTGAATGTCACAGCTGATGAGGTTAGAAAAGTCTTCAATTTGAGTGATCTCACGGTTCACATGGATGATAAAGATTTTGACCACTTCAAAGAGGTATATAAAAATCAAAAGGAATACTACAAAAATGAGAGCTTGAAAGGGTATTTCAAAAAGATAGGGGGTCTTATTGTAGTAGGCCCTAACACAGTAGAGCCTTTCAAACTGGATTATTTTAATAGCAAGGCTAGAGGGATGTATAGTTCCCTATACCATGTGCTAGGAGAGGATGAGGAGACAATAGTGCCTATTCATTTTATGGTTATGGTGGTTCAAATCCTGCATTCCCACCTATCTGTTGTTTTTTACTATTCTACTTACATTGCTGACTTGATGCATCAAGGTTTGGTAGGCATTAAGGATCCTAAGATAGTCAAGCCAATGGGATGGTATTCTATGATTAATCATATGATTTTATTTAATAATGCTGACTAATTTGAAGAAGAAATGAATCTCACCAAGTTTCAGGATGATGAATATTTTTCGATTTAGTTGTGTAGTACTGACTTATCTTGGGACAGGAAAGATGCCAGTTTCATAAATTTTGATAGATCATTTTCCTCTAGGCTTTGAGCATTGTTATGTACAGACAACCCTAGGATTCACACAGATGTGTTGAGACTTTTAAGACCAATGGAATATGCTACATAATTGAATATTGTGCACAATTGGGGTGATTTCATTTTATACCATGTCTCAACAGTCATTAAGGATTATAGTTTCAGGGGAACTCCAAATGTCCTCCCTTACAGAGTACCACTAAAGATTGGCCTAACAGAAATTCTTAGAGAGCTGGGTGGGCTGCAAAAGGAAGCTTTGACTGGTAAGATGAAAGGTAGTATTTTACCTACCATCACCAAAGTTCATCATTTCATCATTACCAAAGGAGGATGGACTCAGTTTGACAAATACTTGGAGCCATATCAATCAACAACATCAGTGGTAAGGTGTGCAGACAATGAGGGATTTATCATTGACATGTTCAGGAAAAGAACCAAATGTCTCACTCTAGATCATCAGTTCAATTTCACTGAAGATATAATAAGAAATGAGTTTGATTTGAGGGAACAAGAGATTAAGAAGGAGAAATGGTTAGCATATAGAAAATCTTTAGATTCCATCCACCATTTTGACAAAGAATATGATCTCTTAAAGGAATTTGCACCTTGGGAAAAGAAGGTAGAATCCCTAATGAGCATGTTTGAGGATATAATGCAAGCCCTGGACTAGAAAAAGAAGAAAGTGATGGAAACAAAGCCAGAAAAGGATAGGGCCATTCTGAGCAGAATTTCACAGGGAAGGGTTGTCCCTCTAGGGAAGTATGCAGTCTACTAATGAAGGGGTTATAACACAATCATTCCCAGAGATGAAAATGTCTCTAATCAAAAAGGGAAAAGGCCAATAGACACGAGTGCCCAAACATTGTCATCTCCAAAAAGGAAAAGGGTGGAAGGAAAAGAACAACAACAGGGTGATATCTATTCCCCTTCTCAGTCTCCCCTACACATGGATGCTTAGATCATTGCTTACCAATAAGTGAAGATGGGAAATACTGGACACATTTTTGTCACAACCCAGGAGTTACAAGAAGGAGTGCCAGAGGCACCCAAGCATGAAACATTGGATCTAACAGTAGCTAAATTTGCTGGAAAGGAGAAGGACCATATCACTAAATAGGCTAGTGATGAATTTTTGTTTGATGACCAATTTACTAAAGCAAGGGCTTTCATCCAATTCCTTCAGATAATTCACATTGATGAATCCAAATGAAAATGTTAGAAGATGCAAGATGATCAACCTAATAGAGACAAGGATGACATTTAGAAGGAAGTGAAACATGAGATGACGGCTAAGTTTGATAAGATCACCCCTGAAGAAGGCGGGGAATTAGTTAAGAAAGAAGGAGTTCTCATACTACCACAATGGGATATTGTTGATGTCATTGTCTTTGATACTCTCATAAAAGAGACTAAACCCATGCACACTAGTGGAATCTCTACTGGTGCTAAATTTAGTGAAGACCATGCAGGACTGGTGATATGGTCTCTAAAAAGGAAAGACAAAAGGAGAATTGATGGAGGTGATCAGGTTGAACATGTAGGTAGCCTTATGGTAAAAAGAGTAGCAGACACCTCAGGGGTAGAAGCAGGTAGCCTTACTCTGGAAATAGAAAAATTGAGCTTAAAGGTAGCTGAGAAACAAGAATATGCACTCAAAATCCTGATGGAAAAGTATGAGATAGTCATGAAGGCTTATAACGATGAGGTGAAAAAATCTCTTGAGAAGGATATGAAGATTACCATCCTTAAAGGTAAGCAAATAGTTCATTTGTTCCTCAAAGGATGATTAAAAATAAGCCTCACCAGTCATCATCATCAAGCCCAATCATAAATTACCCTCCTTCTCTCCTACCATCAAATCCCACCACACAAGAAGATTTGGAGCAAGATAAAGAAAGATTAATTGCTGAAAGAACCAAGCTAGATGAATCAAAGAAGAATTGGGTTGAACAATCTGAAACATTTAGAGAAGAAAAGGCATGGGTAAAATAGAAGTATGCTGATAAGATACATTCCACTCTCAGGCATTGCACTCAGGAATTAGTTCCTAATGCCATTTATTCACAAGGGAAGAAAATTGTCAGCATATTAAATGAATACAATGTAGATAAGGACAAATGAGATCAAATAGTGGATAGATGGAAGGGAAAGATAGGAGAATTGAAATTATTTCATACCACATCCAAAGAAGAAAACAATGTTGACATTATTTTGATTGGTACTTATAAATGTGTCAAATTACTAATGGACATGGACATAAGAAGGAGCATCGTCGTTAAGAAGGCAGTGGCTTTGAAGAAATAATATTCAAAGGAACGATATGAGATGTTTCCCAATCTTTTTAAAAAGAGTGGTGATATAAAAAATGAAGCAATATGGAACAAATAAATGAATGAGGCGTTGGAAATAAGAACCAACAACATTATTACTCTGGAAAGCACATTGTTGTTTGTTCAAACTGTTGAGATAGTCGATAAAGCCAAATAATTTTTTGAATTTTGGTCAGAAGAAATTGAGAAGGCAAGTTTTAACTAGAATGAGATTAACAACAGAAAAGATGAAGTCATTAGCGTCGCTTGGTTGAGTGATGAGGTGTATACCTCCTGGAAGGACAAGTACATTATAGTTGATCAAGAAGAAGGTGATAATGTGCAAGAGATAGTAAATGACAATGATTCCCAATAGATTAGATCAGACAGGAAAAGATGAAGATTGTACATCACCAATATCAAATAAAACAGACTTTAGGTGGCTGCTTTCGAACAAATTTGAGCTAGTTACAAGTACCAAGCCATTAGAAGAAAAAATATGTTGAATATCTAGTGTAACAAAAGTGGTTATCACTTCATTGGTTATTTTGTCTTTTTATTGATTCATTTGTTTTGTCCTTATTCCAAATGATTTGTAGCTTGTTGCAATCCTATTCTATAAAAGGATTCCCAAGATCATTGGAAAGGGCTAGAAAAATTGGATTGAAAACAATTTGTAAAGTTTCATTCAAAGGGGGAATATAGTATATTTTATACTAGATAGTTGTAGAAATTAGAAATAAAGATGAGAGATCTTTTGCAGGTTATTGAAGAGGTTATCTCTAAGTACTTATTGTATACTGGAATATGATTCTCTAAATTTAATACAAAGATCCAGATTCCAATCTCTCCTATGTTATGTGTCTTGTGAGTTATGAATTTTATAATTCATTAGCATAGTCTTTCTCTATGGTTATGTACTTATTTGAGAGTTCTGATCTAGGATCAGATTAAATTAGGCTTTGATTAATGCATAGGTTCTTTTGACATATGCTAGGATTCTATTAGTAGTAGGGGTTTGGGATAATTGTGTTATGATCTAGAATCTTCGATGAATATTGATCTCAGTATATTGTATCTGAGTTAGAGTGTAGCCCAATGGATAAAGCATTGATCTAAAGCTAACAAGTTCTGTACTATTGCATATCTAGTTGCATATTGGTTTTGTTTTCCTATAAACAAACATTAAAATCTATTAAGTCTATATTTGTGCAAATATGTTATGAATTCCTATCTCATGCTCCATTTCATGGTTGATGTTCAATGGGTAATTAGCCAGTTATCTAGCATCTCCCGGATATGTTGAGTCATTGTGAGATTACTTCTTGATTATACCATATAAGAAATATCAGAAGGTATTACAGGTTATCCCCCCCTTGGTATAGAAGAAGCTAAAGAGTAGAAGTATTGTAAGAGTGCTTGTTAGTTGGTCCTTTTCTTGCATGAACCAATATTTGAAAATGGATTCTCTATAAAATAGTCATAAGAAGAAGAGGTTTTTGTTGTTCTTATTGAAACATAAAAATAAACCAACAGGTTCTATCAAAACTGAAGATCTTTCTTGAAAGTGCTCAGAGAGGATATCAAGAATCTCATCTTTTGGTGCCTCTAGAAGGTTTTCACCATCATATACATCTTTTATTTTTACTTTTTTAGAATCAGATATTGCCACAATGTGGTTTTCACCATTAGTTCTTTTCTTCTTTTTATTTTTTAATTTGTGACTAAGAAACTTGATATCCTCCTCTATCATGTTCACGCTCCTTGCATTGGTGGAAGAAGGATAAGGTTCACAAGTATTTAGGTAACAAGCCAAAGTGTAGTTATTAGGAAAGTTCATGATAGGAGTAGAATCTGAATTAGTCTAATCAATTAAGTCAGAGTTTATCAAGGATAGTGATTTGGAGTTTGGTAAGGACAACATTGCGTCAGTGTCAAAACTATGAACTGACAAGACATGTTCCGTTAAGTTAGCTTTTATAGAGTTTAGATCATCAAGAGTCGAATTGTCATTAATAGGGTCATTGTTAGTAATGTGTGAACCTAACTCTAGTGAATCATCAGTTGAGATTTCTTCTTCTTATCTCATAAAAATAGAACTCATATCTTGTATCCTTAGAAGGTCCTCTAGACCTAGTAAAACACTAGTATTGCCATCAAAAATCCTAGGCAATGGTATCTCATTTGATTATGGAACAACAATAGTGTTAGGGGAAGTGTTAGAACTCTCTCCTCTCTCCAATAGAGATGCAAATTTGTGAATCACATCTACCTCAATGTCCATAGTAGTGTCAGAAAGGTTATCCCATTCATGATCATGTGAATCTATTATTTCATCATCAGATCTGTTTAGAAACTCAGTAATAGTTACCTGATGTACCCTATTAGCCACTTGTAAATCAAAGTGAGGTAAATCTAGGACATGTGAAATTGTGAAAAAATTCCCCCAGTCAGGATATAAATCTTTTTGTTGGGGTATTTCTTCAGGATTTTCTTCTATCAATGGGACTTTTGGAGAGTCTTCTATTGTTTCCTGTATTTCTTGGATAGTAGCTTGTGGTAATAAATGAACATGAGTCTCTAGTTGTACTACAAAAGTAGGTACATATCTTTATCCTTGATATTTTGGATACTCTATACCAATATGCAATAATCTCTCATAGGTCCATGGTTCTAATGTTGTTTCTTCATCTTCATCATCACTTCCTTCATTAAAGATTGGACCGTCTCTTGAAGTAGGGTTTTCAGAATTGTTATTGAAACCTAATCCTATTTTATCTTTGGTGTTTCTGAATTCCATGTGTATAGGTTCAAAAATTCCTCTTCCTTTATCTCCTAAAGGTCCCTTCCCTTTAGATCCCATTTATTTGAGAAGGTCATATCCTTTACCATACTTTTCTGGGGATATCCCCACATGTTTTACCTCATTTTCTTTTGATTCTCCTTTGTAGAGCCAAGCCAAGATTGCTTTATCTTCTTTTTCATCCTCTTGAGAAGTAGAGGCTCTAACCATGCCAGTTGATTTATGAATTTCTTGTTCTTTTGATGTTGTAGGTGAAAAAGATGAGGAAGGTTTCCCATATGATCTTGGAGACATGTGAAGTTCTATTAATGATGGGGTCATGTCTAGCTTGTATTCTCCCATATTGGTTTCCTCAATTTGGAGTATCTTTCCAAAGTTTCTCATCACCATGTCTTTAGACATTTTAGGTACAGATTATTTTGGGACTTCCTTATTATGAGAAAACATACTATATTCTTTGACATTGTTTCAAGTATAGCTTGCATCTGCAGGAATTGTCACTTCCACCCCATTATGTGGGAATTTGATGCATTGGTGGTAAGTAGATGGTACTGCTTGCATTTAATGTATCCAAAGTATCCCTAGTAAAATGTTATAGGCCAATGGTAGATCAAGAACTTGACAGATTACATTTTGTTCAATTGGTCCTATTCTGATTGGTAGAACAATGAGTCCTTTGGATGACCTCTCTTCATAATCATAAGATTTGATAGTTATCTTACTCCTTGAGTCAATGGTTTGTTCTAAAAGTCCCAACTTCTTTATTAGATTGAAAGTGCATATGTTCAACCCTGTACCTCCATCTATCAATACATGTCTGACACATGATTTTTGAATCAAGACTTCAATGTGTAGGGGTTGGTTATGTGGGAGAGTCAATGATTTTTCATCTTCTTCTGAAAAATATAGGTAATGTGGAGCTGAGATATGATTACCCATTGCTTGGAACTTGTCTGCATCAATGTCTTTTGGAACATTTGCAGAATGTAGGGCATCTTCAAGAACTTCCCTATGCACTAAGGAGATCTTTAGTAACTCAAATATAGAAATTTGATCTGAGGTTCTTTGTAGTTGATCTACCAAGTTATAATTTGCAAATGGGATTGTAATTGTTTGTCTTGCTACTACTGGTTTGGGAATCGTGACAACTAGTGTTTTGGAAGATGTTGCTTGTTTGGATGAGGCTTGTGCTCCTTTGTTCGTGAATTGTGCTTGACTTTGAGTCACCGTGTTTGATTGTATTGATGTGTCTTTAGCACCTTTAATAGTGATCATATTGATTGATTCATATTTAATGTCCAACATGTTGATCACATTGTCATTATTGGAGTAGGTGTAATTTACCTTGTTTTCTTTTCCTTTAGAAGCTTCCCCTTTTTCATAGTTAGGGAATGGTTTGTTAAATGTTTTATGGTCTTCATTAGTGGTATGTCCTTCCACTTTGATTTTACCTCCTTCAATAAGGTCTTGTATAATGTCTTTGAGCTTAACACAGTTATTAGTCTTATGTCCCTTATTTTTATGAAAGACACAATAATAATTGTCATCCCACCATTTTGGTTTGACTCCTGGTTCCCATGGTTTTGAATCGGGAATTATGAGGAGTTTATTATCCAAGAGTGTGTTTAAGACTATCTCAAGAGGTTCTCCCAATGGAGTGAATGTTCTTTGAGGTAGAGTCCATGGTTTTATCTTATTATTCTCATATTGTGGTTTTTACCTTAGCCTCTTTGTTCTCTTGTAAATTGTTTATTAGATTGAACACCACTGGTTTAGGATTAGCATTAGATGCATCTACCATTCCATCATTAACAACATTCTTGTTTTGTTTCCACCATTTATTCTTGTTGTTGTAGTTGTTAGATTTTTTATAACTTTGAAGTGTTATTTCTCCTTTCTTGATCATGACATCTTCAACATGGATGGCATTCTTGATCATCCTATCAAAGATTGGTGAATCTTGCATTTGCAATGCATAGTTCATTTCGGGTACCAACTTGTTAATAAAGATTTCCATCTTTTCTGATTTGGGTATTTCTCTTGAGTACCTAGAAAATATTTTCCTCCACCTTTGTAAAAAGTGTGTAAAGGATTCACCAGTTCATTACTTTGTGCTACATAGGTCTATCATGGTCACGTTATGTTGTATATTATAGGAGTAATATTGGACAAAATGTTGAATTAACTCCTCAAAAGACTTCACACTTGGTGTGAGTTTGGAGAACCACTCCATAGCATTTCTAGATAAACTTCCCAGAAATAATCTCATTAGGTATGTAGGTTCATGCATGTACTTAATGCTTAGAGCACAAAATTCTCTCACATGGTCATGTGGATCGGTTTCTCCCATGTACTTGTCATATTTTGGCCTTGCCATGTTGGGAGGAAATGGCACCATGTTGATACTCTTGTCAAAAGGAAATGGACATATGTGGTCCAAAGAGTATTTTTTTGTTGGTTTGACCTTTTCTTGTTTGAGTGTTGCAAGTTCGGCTTGCATCAAGGTCAATTATTTGTTGAGAATAGAAATAGGTGTTGGTACCTCTTTCTCTTTTAGTATTTCAACATCATAATCTTAAGGGAGTTTGACTCCAAGAGATGCTAGATGTAGGAAATACTTCTCCTTGTCTTCAGTGTAGGATTTGAGACAGACAAATCCATAGTTCTCCAAGAACACCTGCATGCAAATGACCTGTTACATGAATGAAGCCAAAGAGACAAAAAAGTAGAGATTGGAAAATCTCAAGCAGTGTGAGAGAAATTGTATTCCAAGATAATGAACAAATAATTATAAAGTTCAACCTATAAGGTGAACAAAACCCTAAAAAGGGAAAATCTAGGTTGTGCATAATAATTAATATAAATATTAATCATAATGCACCTAAGAGATAGCTTAAGTAAACAAAGTAATAAAAAACTTAATTAATTAAATCAATGTGATCTAATTAATAAATGAAAAAATATAATTACTCTAACACCCCCCTTAAGTGAAGCTCATGAGGTAAGATAACCTAGCACAACTATGAAAGAAGGAAAATGGGTCGCGGCAACAAGGCCTGATCAGGTACTCAATACAAGGAAATCTCTGTAAACCAGAGACAAAGGAGAAATCCTAGTGGAAAAACCCCCTCTCCAAAAAGAGATAGAACAAACATGCTAAAAAAAACATGAAGGAAGGAAGGCCTCAAGAAGACCCCCCAAGCACAACTTTCGTCACCCCAAGCATAGAATGCAACTAAAGATAGCGCAGAGATGCAAAAGGTTTAGTGAAGATGTCAGCAACCTGTGCATCAATGAGAATGTACTCCAAAGTGAGAACACCATCCTAAATCTACTGACGGATGAAATGCATATGAAGCTCAATGTGTTTTGTGTGTTGATGCTCTAGTGGGTTGCAAGAAATGTGAATAGCACTCTGATTATCGCACCATAGAATAGTGAAATGATCAGGGGAAAACCAAAATCAGTCATCAACTACCGAAGCCATAAAATCTCCTGACTAGCATGCACTGCAGCTCTGTACTTAGCCTCTATAGATGAAAGTGCGTGAGAATTCTTCTTCTTGCATGACCATGTGATAGGACCAGAGCGAAGACAAAAAAAAAAGCCAGAAGTAGACTTCCAATCATCAACATTGTTAGATTTGAGGAAAAAAAATCCACCCAAGAACACCTACATGCATGACTGTCACAAGAAAGAAGCAAAGATAGAAGAGAAGACAGAAGAACTATGGCGGCCAAAAAGCCAGAGACATCGTATGCAACAGAAAACTATATATTAACAATATGTTTCTATGAATTACAATGTGATGTGAAAACTCTGTAATGAAAACTAAGAGGTGAATCCTTATAAAAGGAATCACGAAACCCTAAAAGGGAAACCCTAAGGTTAGCTAAAGCAAACTAGAGTGAATAGGCGAGTTAGTAATTAGATCATAATGATTTAATTA
>MU224737.1:2632220-2649479 GCA_018584345.1 Thuja plicata | reverse complement strand
GAACCAGGAACACCAACAGTGCAACAGAAGTACAAACACAGGATAAAGGGTGGTGTCACCGACACACAACATGGGCTAATGTCATGGAAGGTACGCTCACTTGACAAAGGTGGATGCACCTAAAATGACATAATCATCATAACCCCCATGGCACTTTATAACAGAGTGCAAGTACAAAAACCATACAAGGTGTACAAGATCCCAGAAATGCAGAAGTAGGAACTTTATCTCAGTGCATTTATAGAACAAAGATGCAACAATTGAGAAGCATACAAGCTCAGAAGTCAAAAAGAAGAGTGAGCTAGAATATCAGAAGAAGAGATCCCAGGACCTGTAGAACCCAAGCAATCCACCAGAGTGCAAAAATTTCCAAACTTAGAGGAGAGAAAATCTGAAGCAGAATCTGGAAAAAATACCTCTACAACTAAATAGTTCACTGAACTAGCTTTCTGACGATATCTGGTTTGCCAAAAATGGAGTCCGGATGAGCTAGTTATGACTCCCGAAAGGCAAAAACACATATCAGACTTGAACAGAAAAAAAATATTATCAAAATGGTAGAACCCAAAACCTTAACTTCCATCATCAGAAATTTCTCGGAAAGAGCTTTCCGACGGTATATGAAAGTCAGAAAAAGACCCCTGGATGCTCAAGATAGAGCGAAAACAGTCCCGGGGGGTCAGAAAGGCCTCAAAACATAGGTTTTAAGCCCCTAGGGCTAAAAAAATTGGCCCCTGGGTGCATGGCACGCGCAGGGGCTGGGCCGAAGCCCCCGGTCATCCATATGACTGCCCGCTGTTAGAAAGGGGCCTGTGGGGGCTAACAAACAACCTGGGCGGCACGGGGGTTGCGGATCCAGGCGAAGCGGCGGCGGGGAGGAGGAACGTCGGCGGAGCGACGGGGCCGGGGGCCGCTGAGGGCAGCGGGCGCTGCAAAGCGGCACGACAGCCGCAGGGGCAGCAAGGGTCGGTGGTGGGGAGACTGCGGGCGGCGCGCCCCCAAAAAACACAAACTGCGCCAAAACCTTTGAAAAAATGATTTTTTTTTGAAAAAATTTCTCGAAAAATGTGCCCGTACGACCCTAGAAGGCCAAATTTTTTCTCCCAGATGCTTTGGTATCCAAATCAAATGTGCCTTATATGGATTCTTGGGTTTTTGGGCCTTCTAGACGCAACCGTGAGGTCGGTTTTGGTCCAAAGTGCCCCAAAAAACAAAGACCCCCCAAAACCAATGAAAAAAGCCAGAAAAGACTGGTGAACTTCAAACCCTCGCTTGCTTCAACAAAAATAAGAACAGCCAGCTACAAAATGGCTCTGATACCATGTTAGATTTGAGGAAAATAAATCCACCCAAGAACACCTGCATGCATGACTGCCACAAGAAAGAAGCAAAGACAAAAGAGAAGACAGAAGAACTATGGCGGCCAAAAAGCCAGAGACATCGTATGCAACAGAAAACTATATATTAACAATATATTTCTATGAATTACAATGTGATGTGAAAACTCTGTAATGAAAACTAAGAGGTGAATCCTTATAAAAGGAATCACAAAACCCTAAAAGGGAAACCCTAAGGTTAGCTAAAGAAAACTAGAGTGAATAGGTGAGTTAGTAATTAGATCATAATGATTTAATTAATAACCCGATAGAATATTACTCTAACAAACATCACCATCCCAATCTGTGTTAGTGAAGCCAACAATGTGAGGAGCCTCTGATGTGTAATGAATTCCATACAAAATAGTACGATGAATTTATCTCAAAATGTGCTTGGTAGCTTGCCAATGACTCTCATAAGGCTCATGTGAAAACTCAGAGACAAGACCAACTGCAAAGGAAAGATCAGGACAAGTGTGTGTTAGGTACAAAAAAATTCCAACCAACTGCCGATACAATGTAGGATCCACTGAAGGCGAAGTGAAAGAGGTAGACAAGGTAACACTTGAATGAAAAGGTGTGGGAGTAGGCTTGCAAGAAAGCATGTCAAAGTGCCAAAGCATGTTAAGAGCATACTTCTGCTGGTAAATGAAGATCCCAACAAAGGACTAAATAATCTGCAAACCAAGAAAGTAGTGTAATAGACCAAGATCAGTCATCTCAAACTGCTCCATCAATGCGCGCTGAACATCTTGAATCATAGAAGATGAGCTACCAGTGATGAGAATATCATCAACATATAGCACAAGGATCAAAACCTCATCCTAAAGACATTGAATGTAGACTATAGGATCAGAATGGCAATGTGTGAATCCTATAGAAAGAAAAAAAGAGTCCATCTTCTCATACCAAGCCCAAGGGGCCTGTTTGAGACCATACAATGAACGCTAAAGTTTGCAAACCAAGGAGGAATCCTGCAAAAATCCCTGAGGTTGCTCCATGTAAATCTCCTAAGTAAGATCACCATGCAAGAATGCACTCTTCACATCCATCTAAAAAATGGGCCATCCTTGAGAAGCTATAAGGGATAAGACATGGCAAATAGAGTTCATCTTGGCAACATGGGCAAATGTCTTAGTGTAATTAATACCCTCAACCTGTGAAAAAACCTTCACAACAAGACGTGCCTTGTACTTATCAATAGAACCATTAGCAGAAAACTCAGTACGATACAACCACATGCATCAAACTAAGTTTCTCCCCTTAGGAAGAGAACAAAGTTCCCAAGTATGATTCTTCATCAAAGAAGAATACTCCTCATCCATAGCACTGTCCCACTCAGGATGTCCTGTCACTGCTGAAAATGTCTAAGGATCACCACAAACGGCATGACTCAGAAGGCTAGAACCTGCAATATGAGACTGGGTGCGACAGGAAGATGAAGGATCACCAACCAGAGATCCTGTAGCCTCAACTGTAACATGAGCCCATGTAGGCATTTGTGGAGGATCCTGTGGTGGAGGTAAATGGGGATCAAAAGGATCATCATCATCATCCTAAAAGTAATTTGGATGGGATGAGGGAGTAGTGGTAAGTGAAGTAGTCTCTGGAAGTAGGGTATCTATTGCAGGAATGCGCTCATAAAAATGGACATCCCATCAAAATAGGACCTTTCTGGAATCAATATCAAACAACCTATACGCCTTAAAATCCTCATAGTAGCCAAAAAAAAATGAGGTGTCAGATCTTCTGCTCTATTTCTCTCCTCTGATCATCAGGTATAAATTCTCATGCTTCACTACCAAAAAATCAGAATGAAGATACATTAGTCTTGACACGAGACCAAGCCTCCTAAGGAGTCATATGTTGAACTACCTTATGAGGCATCTGATTGTGAATATAGTTGGCACAATTGAATACCTCTAACTAAAAGGACAAATCCATGGACCTAAACTGAATCATACAATTAGCCATCTCCCAAAGTGTTCTATTCTTTCTCTCTGCCACACCATTTTGCTGAGGGGTGTAGGGAACTAAAAACTGATGCTGAAGATCATGTTCAGAGAAAATATCCCTAAAAGCTTGGTTCACATACTCCCCCCATTATCTGTGTATATCAGCTGAATAGAAAGACCAGATTGCTTCTCCATAAATGTCTTAAAGACTCAAAATGAATCAAAGACATCAGACTTGTACTTTAGAAAGTACATGCATGTGCGCCTGGAGAAGTCATCAATTAAAGTAAGCACATATCTAGCACCAGAAAAAGGAGTAGGAAATGACATGAGGTCACTATGAATCAACTCTAATGGCGCCAAAGCATGAGTAGCTCATCCCTGAGAAAAAGGATCCCTATGTTGTTTGCCAAGAACACAACCTTGACAAACACCATCAGTGAAATAAATATGAGGAAGCCCAAGAACAAGTTCCTATGTGCTCATCTGCTAAAGATATCTGTAATTGACATGGCCCAAACACTCATGCCAAAGTCTTCTCACTGAATTTTCATGTGCTATAAGATAGGAACCCATACCATCAGAAGGCTCAAATCCATCAAATCTATATAGGCAGGATGTAGAGTCAACACTCCCAATAGCCACAATAAATTCATAATTATGTAAGTCCTGAATAACCACTTCATTTGGTGAGAACTCAGCTGTCTTACCAGAGCCAGAGTGTAAAATCTGATAGATGGACAATATGTTTGTCAAGATGTCAGGGACCAGAAGAACATCCTGAAGAGAACCCCCAGCTAATGCAACAAAACTAGAACCCAAAACTGAGAGATGTGATGAGTTCCTAACAACAATTTGTGAAGTAGAACAAGGAGCAAGTGAGGTGACCAATTGCTGAGTGTGAGTCATATGGTGAAAGGCACCAAAATCTAAAATCCAGGTGGGCCCAGAAGTTGTTTCTTATATAGTAAGAGCATGACCTTTACCTGTAGGGCAGGATGTGGACTGAGGAGAAGTAATGTGATACTCCTGCATGGCTTCCTCTAAAGCCTCTAAATGTTTCCAACACCTAGAAATGGGATGTCCATCCTTGCCACAAAAACCATAGGTTTCAATTGATTTCTTCTTAGCCTTAGAGGTAGACTCAGCAGAATTTGAAGAATATTTACCCTTTGAAGGGTTAGCTGGAGGTTTTGAATCATTTTTCTATGCAGGTTTGGAGGAATACTCACTACTTTCTAAATCTTTCTTCGGTTTGGCTTTCTATTTTGGTTTCCCCTGTGAAGACTAAGCAACCAATGCTTGGCTTGAAGAGCCAGAAGCATCCATTTGTTGGATCTTTGCATGTTCCTGTGTCAACCAATCACAAAATGTCTCAAAGGAAGGCATGGTGTGCCTAGCACCCAAAGCATCCATGATGGAGTAAAAAGTGGAAGAAAAGATCTGATACTGTTCTCTCAAATTTGAGAGTATCAGGAAGATACACTCATCATCTATCTTGTTCCTCCCACATCCCTGCAAAACTGAACGCAGAGATTTGAACTTCAGCAAAAAGTCCTCCATAGTGGGAAAGCTGGTAGGAGTCAAAGTGGTCAACTCTACATCAAGCTAAAGTGTGCAGAACTCATTCACTGTGCCAAACAAATCTGCAAACTTGCCCCAAATAGCCTGAGGAGTGGTCAAACCATCCAAGTGAAATAGGAGACTGTCGGAGATGTTTAGTGCAATCAAGCCCATGGCTTCATCCATTTTTGTTCTGTGTTGAAGAATCTCAAAAGGGTGCTACAGAACATGTTGGTTCTCATCTAGACATGACCATAAGCCACATGACATAAGAAGCCTAGTCATGTGTGCTTTCCAGGTCTGATAGTTATGTGGTGTTAGCCAGGCCACAGAGGGGTCCAACATTGAGAGAAGACAAAAGAAGAAGGGTCTTTTTTGAAGTAAATTACAAAAAGGAAAATGCACCCCCCCACAATGTATAATTCTATCCCCTGTACACCAAAAAAATAACTAGAGAAAGCACAAAAACCAAGGAGAAAAATTGGATGACAAATGTAGAGATGGAGGAAACTGAAGCCTCTACTTTGATGCCAAAAATAGGAACTCAAACGGCCGAATTAGCAAATGAAACTAGTATCACAGTCTCCGGCACATAAAGAGATTTCTGGCAATATTTTTTTTTATGAAAAATGATACCATATGCAAAATTTATGGCCAAAATACTGACATGAGGTCAGAGAGAGCAACTCACTAGAAAAACATAGTGATAGGAAACAAATTGACGGTCAAATGACCGTCGCCCGTCCATTGCAAAAAATTTGACGGTCATATGGCCATCAGGAGATCGTCTCTGGCAGAGAATATTCTGGTGCCTGGAAAAATATTTTAGTGATCGGAGGTGATGTCACTCCCCCAAAAGATGATGTCACAGGGGTTGAGCCTGAGGCGACACAGAAGCGGAGGACTCGGGTGGCAGCGACGTTGGGCTGGCACTCTGGCGAAGCGGGAGTGGCAGCGGTGGCTGGGCTATGTAGTGGTGGTGCACTGGCAGGGGCTAGATGCGAGCTGGGCCAGGGCTGTGCACTGGCTATGCAGTGGTGACGCGGCTGACAGTGCTTAAAACAAGTGTTTCAGGTAATTTTTTTGAGGTTTTTTTTAAAAAAATTTTTCTTAAAATGCATGTTGTATGACCTAGGAGGGGGCAAATTTTTTCCAAAGGTCATAGTGGCCAAAAATTGTGAAATTTATATGAAAATTGAATCTCCCAGGCCTTCTGAGTGTGATGGTGGTGTCTTTTTTTTCTCAGAGTGATCTAGAAAAAAATGCCTATTCCAGATTGAAGAAGAAACCCTAGAAAAGTTGTAGTTTTCATCCTTGAATCACGGCTTCAAGACCTCCAGACCAGGCAGCAACAAGGAAGCTCTGATACTATGTAGGATTTGAGACAGACAAATCCACAGTTCACCAAGAACACCTGCATGCAAATGACCTATTATGGGAAGGAAGCCAAAGAGACAAAAAAATAGAGCTTGGAAAATCTCAAGCGGTGTGAGAGAAATTGTATTCCAAGATAATGAATAAATAATTACAAAGTTCAACCTATAAGGTGAACAAAACCCTAAAAGGGAAAAATCTTGGTTGCACATAATAATTAATATAAATATTAATTATAATGAACCTAAGAGATAGCTTAAGTAAATAAAGTAATAAAAAACTTAATTAATTAAATCAATGTGATCTAATTAATAAGTGAAGAGATATAATTAGTCTAACATTCACCAATGATTCTTTCCAATGTCCTTTGGAATTTTCTACTTTGTCTTAGTTTATTGTACTCTTCCTCGGGTATGTCTCCATCACTATCTGAGTCAAACAAAGGATGGTTGATATGTAGTTCTTCCTCACTAATGTTGTCTTGATTCTTTTGGTTTTGGTCATTGTTGTATTCCTCAAAAGCTCTACTCCATTCTTGATGAGGAGCACCCATTGTGGGTGAGTCTTGATTGAATAGGGAATTACGAGATGTCTCTCATTGATGATATTGTAGTAATATAAGAGGTACTTTGGATTTGTCAGCAAGATACTTGTTGCGTCTTGTGTTAACCATGAAAGCTGGATCTTAACTTTGTCAAAGTTTTCTAATAGTGTCAAATGGAGTCTCGTGTCTAAGTAAAAGTTTGTTTGTGTTTGGTGAAAGTGAATGACTTTAGCATTAGAGGGTTAGAATGCCCTGATAGTGAGCTAAGGATCAAGTTTTTTGGTAAATTAGAAGACCACGCATTTTGAGACCAATTATGAGAGTCCAAGAGGAAATGCAAGGTAGACTCCTAATAAAGTTGTCAAATAGCAACAGGTGGACTAGCAAGAGCAGCAAGACCAAACTAAAGAGCCAAAAGGGTATCCAAAAGTACTAAATTTCTCTAAGAAACACTTGTGTAAGGGCCCACTATCCTAGATGTGACTCCCTAAATGTGAGGTTTGATATGCCAGATGTGAGCTTTTGCTAAACCAGGTGTGAGCTTTGATCCCTAGATGTGAGCAAGTTCCCTGAAAGCTGCGAGCCCTGAATGGCCAAAAATGATGCAAATACCCTAGATGCAAGAAAGTGCAACCAGATGCGAGCTAAGACAGACCAAAAATGAGCCTCTGATGGTTTAGATGTTTTTGTCAGATTTGTCTTGAAATGCATGAAATTTGTCTGACAACAGAGGTTTTCTGAGATTTTTCCAGTGAGTTGTAAACAACATGTATGTCAGGGAATGAAAATTATTGCTTTTTTTGGAGTTATCTTTTTAATGAGTTTTTTGGACACATCAAGCAATGTTCTTTTGTTAAGGGTGATCAAACACTTTCCCTATTCCCTAGTTTCTAAGCATAGAATGAAAATATTTTCTTGTAGACTCAGGTACAGACTCACATGCTAATTAGAATATGGCCATCACCAAGCACACAATGGCTCCAGTCATGATGTTGTATTAGCCAACTCCAAATGCAAGTGAGGGCATAAAATGATGAGTATCTTGGGGCAATTACTATTTTCCTTGCACAAATATTATCACCCTTTTAGAGATAAATCGGGTTTGTTTGACTACAAGTGTTTATTATGCTGGGGCATCCATTCACAACCTTCTCCCATAGAATTGCATGAGGCAAAATTGAGGCGTATAGCCCTATGAGTACTCAAATGTGTGTAGTCTCGCAAGAAAGATTCAAGCATCTCCTCTCTACACACACTCAAGCATGTTCAAGGAATGATGTCAAAATTCCAAGAACAAAACCAATTATGTCTTCTGAGGCTTTGGCCTATAAGGAAGCATATTGATTATAGTAAGTTGGAAGGGTTGGCATAAACCTGTCCTCACTTGGGTCATCTCGAGAGATTTTTTCCTCAACCGGCAGGCCCTCTAATGTTTTTGAAAGCAATGAAAAGGATTGGTGAGCTTATGAGTCTAGATTTCTAATTCTTCAAAAGAAGAAGAACATACTCTCCTATTCCATGCTATTTTCTCCCACAAACACACCAAACAAGTTCATTTCCTCAAACTACTTCATTCAAAACTCAATCTCCCATGACGAGTCTTTGATTCCTCCACTTGGAAAGATGAGAAAATCCTCTAGTGAGACTAAGTAGTAAGCTTAAGTTTGATGTTAAGTTCCTATTTTACGAAAGCACAAATCATTTGAAAATAAAATTTGTGTTGTTCAATTTCCCCAAATTAGGCGATTTGCTTCTTCATTTAATTTTCCCAAAATTAGACAATGAATTTGCTTTGTTCAGTTTTTCCATAATATTTAATGCTTTGATTGTCCAATTACTTTCCCAAAAATAATTATGAAATGTGTTTGTTCATTTAGCCACAAGATTTAATGCTTTTCTTTGTTCAATTAATTTTCCAAAAAGAATTATAGAATGTGAGTTTGTCTTGTTCAATTTTCTCCAAATTCTTCTCAAATCCCAAATTGACTTTTGAGTTTCTGATTTTCCTTGAAGGAAAAGAACATAATCCTTTGGTCAATTTAGTAAGTGATTGGAAAATGTAATTATGTTTTAAAAATTTGAACAAATGAAAACAAATTGGATAATCCTACAACCTGCAAAACCACAAGTTAGTAGTTACTTTCCACCTTTTTGAGAAAAAAAGGCTCTGACAATAACCTACAATCAATAGTTAGGTTGTTTAAAGGATAGACACAGACAAGATCACAAGATTAGAGGTTAGAAATTTCAATTTGCAAATTCAATAACCAGATGTGATTTCCTTTCCTAAATGCGAGCCTAGATATCTAGTATGCGAGACCCTTTCCTGAATGCGATGCTTTGCACAAAAGGCAACACCAAATCTTACCAGAAATGATCCTTTACCAAATGTGATGTATAAATCATTAAATGTGACTTTAGAAACCTGGGATGCAATTTGATTTCCTAAATGTGATGGGATTTCTAAAATGCGAGCCTGGATCAACAAAAGGAGACTCTGTACCTGAAACAGAGAACCAAAATCAGTCAAAAATGATTAAAAGGTGAGGTAAAATATGAGGATCTGCCCCACGGTGGGTGCTAGAAATGTGTGTATTTTTTGGATCTGTTAGCTGCAACACAACACTTCAATAATTCATTGAATTAGTGAAATAACATAAAAAATAAGAGTTAGAATGCATATCAATCACTAAAATTGACCTATTTATCCCTAACTAAGAAGAGTTTGAAGAATGTTATAATTTACCCTCAGATTATGCATTAATCAGTGACATATTCATGCTTAGAATGGAAGATTTAAAGGATTTAATCTAAAATGCTCAAGCAAAGTTCATTTTAAAGCTCCAAATGAAAGATTATGACAATTTCTAAGAAAGATGAGCTAAAATGCATTAAGATCTATGAGAATATGAGCAGCATAAGTTTGCAAAATGAATTCTAAAATTAGGGGCCAATTGAGCTCAAAAGTCATTCCATTTATAGAAGAATTTGAGGAATGGGAGGTTAGGATTGAAAGTTGAAGAGAGGTGGAGATTGAATCTTTGGTGATCCATGTGAGGTGATCCAAGTGATTTAACTCTTATTGGCTAGGGAATTGTATTTCCCTTTTACAAATAAGGAGTTATAATTAGGATTTATTCAATTCCTTTTTATTAATTACTTTAGCCATGTATTTGATTGTTTTTTATTTAATTGAATTGTTTTGATTTAATTGGCTAAGGAAATTAATGTAATTTAGTGATTAGATCACTTAGGAGATTAAATTTGATTTAAATGGGTATGTCAATTAGTTGAAGAATTGTCATGACATAATTAGGGGTATGATCACACTTAGGAAAAATAGGGTCTATGGTCAAAGAAGACCAAATTAGGGTGGTTACAATTGGTAATAATTAAAGCTTGCATTAGTGATCTTCTTCTAATTGGAAAATTGTGTATGGTGTGAGTCAAATTTGGTAGTTAATTGATTCGTTTGAAGACCATTTAATTTACCATGTACTTAGGGAAGATAATAAAGTAGCAGACCTTTTGGCTAATATGGGATGTGATGAAGTCCAGCTAGATTCTCTAAATATGATCATTCACTTAAATTCCTATCAACAGCTCCAAGCATTGGTGTCACAGGAAATGCCCCATGTGTTCAAAATTTAATCACGGCCTCATGTTGTGAAATGCATTTTGTTAGTCTAACATTGTTTACCCATATTGTCTTTTTTTATACCCGTTACAACTCCTTTCTATATTTATTTCGAATTCTATGGATTTGGTGTAGTCTGTATCTTTGAAATTACTGCATAAAGGATAGTGTGGTAGGAATTATTTAGGGCGAATAAGTTAAAATCCACCATGCAATGTTATGAATTGTAGGAAGGCCATGCTTTCCTTGGCGAGTTCTTTGAGCTTTGTCTTCTTTTGAGAAGTCATTAATTCATGCTTGTGTATGATAACATTAACTAGAGAATGTTGGAGAAGAAAAATTACAGATACGTGTGTAATGTGTTTCATAAGTATGGGTGTCAGTTAGGGAATGACATGGTGTATAAGTTCCAGCAAGTAGTTTATTCTCTACTTGACATAATGAAGTTTTATATAACAGTTGTGGGTGTCAAAGAAGGGTCCTCTACCTCCCATTCAATGTGTTCACAACAAACACAAATTGTTGTGCTTGATTTAAATGCCCAGTCACCTTTGGAATTTACTTATGGGGATGTTAATGAGGCCAATGTTCAAGTAAATATATAAGACACAGAAACAGACCCAATGGTAATGGATGAACAAAGAGGGATCTTCATTATTAAGGGAAAACATATTGTGTTTTGATAGCAATTATCACGTGCTGGGGAGGATTTTTTCATGATTTATAAGGTATGTTGATATAGCTGGTAAAAATGAAGAATGTTTTTTTGTAGTTTTGGAAGGCCTCAAGAGGATAGCATATGATGGATAATGAGGTATTGTGGTGCTCTGAATTGCAAAGAGCATCAGGAGTTCATATTCTGTAACCATCAAATTGCATTTTTTTAGTAGACACAATGGTGTACGATACATGTAGATGATGATGGATGATGATGATAACCCCATTTTGCAAAAATAGTGGTAGAATATGTTGATGTGGATACATAAGGAAAGCATATGTCGATGCTATTATATTACTTATTTTGAATTGTTTTATATCTCCAATTTTATTTTGGAGATGTAAATCTATGTAATTACTCTGAGTAGAATTGGATAAGGGGTAGTGTGTTAGGTTTCTTTCTTGGGTGGGTATTTCCTTCTTAGGTTTATTGTACTCAGGCAATTATTCTAGGTTTTCTTATTGGTTCTTTTCTAGATGAGCCCTCAAACCAGATTAAAAATTAATAAAAATATTAGCAGTATGCCCACTTTTTCCTTAAAAAAAAAATTCACGAGAAAATTATGGGAAGAATGATTTTATGAAAATAGTGTACCATCCTAACTTGTAATCACCTATAATTAGATGCTCAATTAGGCCCCATTTTAGTGTTCTCCTACAATTTCACATCCAAACATTCTCAAGCAAGTTTTTAAGCATCCAAAGCATCTTTGAAGGGAATCTTCTCTATTTTAGCAAGCTTTTTCCATGATGACCAAGTAGAGGAGACCTAAATTAGGTAAGAAGATCCTTTGTCGATGTACATTCATTCATCCATCCATTCTTCAAGGCAAGAGTCAATCAAGAATAATGACATTGAAGATCATTGAGGAGTATTCATAGATCTATGCATTTGTGAAGGGCATCATTGATTCTTCTACATACAATTACATTCAAGCAACATACAAGCATCGTCATAGATATCACAATGTCAATATCAGTTTATAAAGGTGTATGTATTTACATGATAGATCTAATATCTACTTTATATTTACAAGATTTTGTTTCATGCAATTTTATTTCTATTTCAAGGTTGATTCCTCAACCAGGGTTTGACTAAGGCATACCCCTTTCTATGCAATATTTTCCTTGTTTTTCTATGTAGGAAAAGGTGGCGCTCGCACTGACTTAGATCTAGAAAGTTTACAACTCTGCAGACAGTGTGCAATTGAGTTTGGTCAAAATTGCAGGGAATAGGTCATCCCCAGTGACCTCTTCCCTCCAAAATAACACCAAATTGGAATCACAAGTTAGTTTCATCTTCGGGTTTTTGTTTCTGCCATCTGTATAGAGCTATTTGTTTATCTTCATTTTGTGTGCACATAAATTCAATCATTCCCTCTATTTCTATCTTATTTCTCATATCATCCTTTTAATTTTCCATATTAGTGAATAAATCTTGATACCCATTCAGTGCTTGGATCTATCTGATCCTATTGGGTTATCTCTCCTTCCTAATATATAGTAGGAAATATGATTGATTCCCTTTAATCACCCCTTCCCTTTTATTATTGTACAAATAGTAATGGGAGTTGTCATTAAAAAGTATTTTTCATCTTGATATATTCTCATGGGAAAGGCCAAGTGAAGGGAGTTATTTTGTTCATAAAGTGTATAATGTTGCAGTTATCTTCCTAAAATGAAATTATTTTTTGCAAAAGTTCAAATTGAAGATTAAAAGTTGTAATGATAAATTAAACAAATAGTCAAGTGTCTTTTCATATTTGGGTGGGGATTAGTTCAAACAATTTTTTTTAAATGAAACGGCCTTAAGCTTGTCACTTCCTTAATTTGTGTATAAGAAGGAAACCAAGGCCAAGTTCAAGAAGAAAGGGATTCAAATTTTAGAAAAAGAAGGGCATACATTGAAAACCTTTTGAAGCAATAATGGAGATAATAAAATAATTTAGTATCTAAATTATGGTTTCATTTGGTTTGTGGTGAATAATATTATGTAGTCGTTTCCAATTTGATTTCTTTCTTGTTATATGAATCTATTTATCAAGTATATGTCTAGTTAGTCAAAGCAAATTCATGTTTCTATGTGGTGTATTTAATTGGTTTCCTCAAGTAGGAATTAAATTCATTTGAGTAGATCACAATAACCTATAAGATTCATTTTGCATCAAAAGAAGGGCCTAATAATTGAGTTACTTGCACGTTTATGCAAGGCATAAACAATAAAGTGTCGAACAACTAGAGTTATAACCATCAAGAGAGAACATATCAATTTATAATTTGACTTTGTCACCATCTGGATAAGGCACTATTCATTTTATATTCCTAAAATGAATTCCTCTAAGATTTTATCCATATTTATTAATTTTTTGTTGTAGGTTTTAGTTTAGCTAGATTTTCTATTTTCACCTCATGCTATTGAAAAATAGATAATAAAAGGGGATATTTAGACAAGATTTCAAATGAACAAGCCTCTAAAATTGTATGAGGTTTTTATCTACTTTGTCACCATCGTAGAACATTGTAAGATAATTGAAGGGTGAAATAAAAGGTTTACCTACCTCAGTATAGGAGAACCAAAAGTGCAGGAGAAGTCAATCATTTTTAAGATTGATTGTTATTCATTGGCCAAATCTGATATTGAATTTGAGCATAGGAATTGACATACCATTAGTGTTCAATATTCTATTGATCTATGAACTAACATAGGACTCACATGAAAACCAAATTTCACCATATGTGGAGATTTTTTGAGGATAGACTTGGGAAAGGAGACATAATGGAGATGGTGCATGTATTAAGAGAGCCCTTTGTAGAGAGAAACTAAAATTTGAGGATAAGGTCAAATTTAAAGATGTGCATGAAATTGTGGAATGGTGTAATTCAAGATCGCGTATAGGATCAAGTGATAAATACACAATAAGACACTTATTCTAGTTAGTTGAGGAATACAATATCCTTTCAAGGCATGATTATTATTTAATCAATGGGTCAACTAAAAGGAATTAATTGAAGAGTTCTGATTCTAACACTTGGACTATATGGACTAGAGAGCTTGCATGTTTTTGTCAAATTTGTGTTGCAGGTGATTGGGAAGCATGAAAGAATACATAATGGGTTGAAGAATGGAAAAATAGATTTTTGAAACCTACATAGACACATGATCAACATAACACAACAAATTAAGAGGTAGATCATGTGTTTGCATCAGATGATTATGATTTTTTTCAAGCCTCATACAAATTGATAAGTTAATTCAATTTACTTTTTATTTACTACTTTATTTATGTATTTGATATCATCTAAGTGTATTTGAGTTAAATCTAACACTTGAAAAAATTAATTTTGGTTTGCAGGACATGTAGGATTTTGATGCACCTAAGGATAATGAAGAGGAAATGGAGTATTGGTTAGCTTGATGTGTAGAGCCTAAGAAAAAGTTAATCCATAAACTATTAGATGATGATGACTTTGAGTATCTAATTGGTACATTGGTGGTTTTTAGCATGTGGCTATGTAGATACATAACAATAAGGAATGGTTTTCCAGATTTCGAATACTATCAAATAGAAAAGAATATTATACGCTACTTGCATTTGGTAGTGGCAACAAATTTTAAACTAGATATATATAGAGGGAGACTTGTTAATAAATAGTTATGCACACTCTCAATGGAAGATCATGAGACAATCATAGATGCATTATAGAAGATAGAGGATGTAGATGGTACAATGGGATGAATACATACATGTAAGTTTTTGGTTCTATGTATTTGATTTTGATAGTTGATATTTATTTCAAATCCTCTTTTTTAATTTCCTATCATTAATTGACCCTCTTAGAACTCATTAGGTCTTACTCTAGGACCCATTAAGTCATAATCTTCCTCCCTTTAATAAATAGCCTTTTTAAATTCCACTTAAGATATACACTTACCTTCCTTTAAGTCATATTTTTTTCTCTAAATAAGATATTTTCTTTGTATATGTTATAGCTAACTATTTTTTTATTCAAGTCTTCCACAACTTGATGGCATGGATGACAACTACAACTTTTGCATTTTCAACTTGTGAGTAATTAAAATTGTAATATGGTAACTATACTTGACTAAAACCTTATTTAAATTTATATTTGCTTGCATTATTTGAAGTTAAGATAACTTACTTATACATTAAGATTTTTTGTTGCGGGTCCCCTACAAGAACATGCCCATTATATGAAATTATGTTTGTGGTTATACAAATGCATTATATAAATATATTGTAATGTTGTACAATTGTGTTGGTGAACAATTTAATTTCCCTATGTTGAATGATTTAATTGTCCTATGTTGTTCAATTCAACGGTTTAATGTTGTACATTGATATTTGTTCATGATAGTATTATTTATTTAATGTTCTACACCAATATTTCTTTAATTGATGTGTAATTGTTCATTAAATATATTCTAAACATTATAACTATTTAATTTTGGTCATGCTTAACAAATAGCTCATATCTTAGTTATAATCATTATTTAATAAAGAAAATGAATTCAGACCAATTATTTATGACATGTAGTATTCGCCTACAAATATGAGGGAGAATAGATATTACAATTAATTTTTTTAGTAGATGCATTTAGGATGGAATCGATGCCACTTTTCATATTCTTGTAACATATTTATGATTCAAACTATTTTCAATTCAACTTGTAAGATTTAAAGATAACCTTGAACTATTAACATATTAGAAATTATTGTTACTATTATTTATCAATTGGAGGTCAATAACCATATTAAGATAATGATCATATTGCTATGATTTGAATTAATTTACTAACAAGGATGAAATTGAATTTATATATTAGATAGAATTATGAGAATATATATATTCTCTAATAAAAACTAAAAAAAGGACCAAGAAATTAATCAACTACATTTAATAATGGCTTAGAGTTAGTTTCAATACTATAAGAAGTCCATGAAATAGGATAACAAGTCCACATAAAATAATATAACAAATCAAATAAATATTCCTGATAAATGTTAATGAAATACTATAAGAACTTGATGAAACACCATAAAAAGTCCATGTAAAATACTAATAATATGAGAAACTCAAACAAGTATGCAATCTAACTCTGATCATCACCATGATCTAGAGTCCTCTTCACTCCATGTGAAGTCGACTGAGCTATCCCCTCCTGCACAATACAAACAAGTTCTTGAAATCTGATTCTCAATTAAAGAATTTATATGAAATTGTGAGCACAAGAAATTTTTTATTGAAATTATCATGTGCAACTTCTTAGTGCATCCAACAACCAGCTCCACATGTATTGTCTTCTCAGTGTAAGGAAACTCAGGTGAAGAAACAACTTCCTACACTAATCTCTAAAGGAAAGTATTGTGCAAAATCTTTTAAATTCTTACTATTTTAGATTTGTTAACTACTTTAACAAAGATATTGCAGCCATACACCATGCATACAGAAAATAGAGAATGACACAATGATTTACCCTAGGGAAAACCTTTCGGTAAAAAACCCCAGCACTCCAAAACCTACACAATGTATTATCTTCAACACAATGGTTACAAAACACTTGCAATGCAAGTTCTTTTAGGAGACAATCGACACTCAAAGACAAATCCAGTAGCACCAGATCATACCAACAATACACTCTTTTTCTCTCTGAGTCTACAACCCTAGAAAATTCTTATATCATGCGCTTTCCTTTTTAGGGCAACTTTCAAAGATAGCCCGTATTAGGGTTTTACCATTCTCCAAGAAAATAGGAACCCAAATTTTTTTTCAACCCCACGATTGTGGAAGAGTGTACAGTACTCAACTTTATCAGTTGCCACATGTCATTGCATGTCTTCACCCATTATTGAATCTTCTAGAAATAGCTCTTAGGTGTCATAGGAATCTTTCAAAACTGTTTCAGCCATGATCTCCTTACACATAATTCAAGATGCCGACACATTAAGTGGAGTGACACATCAACATGCCAACTAGACATGTACACTCACACTTAATTACATTATTTGTAAGAAATACATTTTACAAAACAAATAATAAGAATAGGAATTATCCAAGGTTGAGACACCTTAT
>MU224737.1:2615959-2630670 GCA_018584345.1 Thuja plicata | reverse complement strand
CCTCAATCCAGGAACCTGCATCTTCCATGCCCAAAGCCTCTTTCACAGATCTAGGCTCATCAGTGTTAGTAATCAAAGCAAAAGCACAACTAGAATCTAACATAGAATAACCAAACCTTTCTGGTTGATTTCTTTCTCTCATGGATCTCCTCAAGGGCTAAGGTTGAGGTTGTTCTTCCTCTTCTTCCCAACTATTAAAGATGCTAGAGCTCTCCTCATCATTAGACCCAACATGGTCTCTCTATTCAGTCTTCTCAAGGGTAGGAGGAAACTGAACAACATATTTTTCCTTTTCTTTTTCATCTGGTTGTAGCACAATAGGAGAAGATGTTAGCTCTCTGAAAATAACATTTCTACTATGCAACACCTTACTAGTCACAGGATCCCAAAGCTTGTATCCTTTCACACCAACATTGTATCCGATGAAAATACATTTGACAGCTTTGTTTTCCAACTTAGATCTTTTCTCCTTTGGAATATGTGCATAAGCTTCACAACAAAAAACATGAAGATGTCTAATTGAAGGCTTCTTACCAGACCACACCTCCATGGGTGTCTTACCAACAAGAGCTGATGTAGGAGATCTATTAACCAGATAGCAAGCAGTGGCTACAGCTTCGGCCCAAAACCTTTGTTCTAAACCAGCTCCACTAAGCATACTCCTAGCCTTCTCCATCAGTGTCCTATTCATTCTCTCTGCAACTCCATTTTGTTGCGGGGTGTAAGGAGTTTTTCATGCTTATGTTCATGCCAATTCTCTAATGGAGTTATGGAACATTCTTGGAAGACCCCAACTAAAGTCTCCTTTCTTTAGGTAGCTTGGGATATTGGTTGGGCTGTTTTATTAATTGGCAATTGTGGTTAGAAAGAAATCCTAGGATTTTTATGGATAAGAGGATGTTGGCACAACAAGTATGGAAAAATATTATTAATATGTCAAGCAGAAAACTTTGTTGGAAAATTACAATCTCTCTGTAAGTGTGGTCCAAGTGACATGCCTATTATTCAAAATTTGAGCATTTCATGGAGGGATATTAGATATTCCCTTTCCAGGAGGAATTGACAAGTTAGATATCAACATGTTAAATAGAAGGATAATCAGGTTGGTAAGTGGTTTCCTCTGCCCCAAGGAGTTCTTAAGTTTAAAATATTAATGGCTCTTCTCGAGGAAATCTGGGACATGCAGGAATTAGAGGTATTGGTAGGGATAGTTTTGGAAATGTGATTTTTTTTTTACCTATAAGGGACATCATACTAATAATATTATGGAGGTTTTGGTTGTTCTTTATGTTCTTAAACATGGATGTACTCTTGGTTGGAACAAGGTTATATGTGAAATTGACTCTCAGATTGTATTGGACATGCTAAATAAGAAAAGATTGGAGGATGTTGACTGGCATCTAGCAATGGTTGGTAGACAAATTTTGAGTTTGAGAAACTCTTTAAAGTCAGACTATTTTTGCTATATTCCAAGGTGTAGGAGTGATCAACCTCCCAGCACCTGCAAACAGTTATAAACCTTCACAATGGAGAAATAGTATTTCACCAAAAATAGATGATTGTATTGAGACACAAAATAATGTACAATGCTTATAAAGAAAAAGAATAAGTCGGTAGGTAAGAATAACCATAAAAAAACCAGCAACTAAAAGTACCCAATAGTTAATTAATGATGCCTAATTAAACTTACACATATGAGTACATAATAATTTACTCCAACACCCCCCTTAAGTGCAACTTAGGGAATATTATTATGTAATATGAGCTAAATGCAAGATGGGTCCCAACTATTAAACCATTTTAGGTATCCATACATAATGCAAATGCAATGCGATGAAATGTAGTCTCCCATAATTAGAGAAAAGGATAAAACCACATGGGATAAAACTTCTCTCCAAAAGAGAGAAAAAAACAAGATGCATGGATGGAGGACTCTATTGCACCCCCAAAAGGACTACGCACATCATGTATATATAATTAAATCCCCCCCCCCAACATAGGAATGGAGAAAGGAGGCTACATAACTCCCCATGATGGGGAATGTCCTACAGAGATGCTAAGTGTTTGAAGACAAAACATAGTTCAATATCTACAAATAACATTTCTCCCCTTGGGAAGAAGATAAAAAAAGTACAAATATAGGAATGCTTCCCATTCTGGATAGAAATTTGTAGGAAGTTGAATCTAAATGTGGGATGATGATGATATCTCTGAAATTTTCTCATGTGTTTTCAAGACCTTGGAAGATGATGCCACGAACCAATCTAGGACATGCTCATTCATAAGAGAAGGTGATAAACAAGGAACAAATGAGAACTAATTTGGAATAGGCTCCAAAGACCAAGATGAAGTAAAAACTAATGTATCACAACTATCATCAAATAAGAGATATGTACCCTCAAACGTGTCTCCTAAATTTGAATGTAAGACTACAAAAAATTAACCCTTATCTAGAAAATAGTAATCCCAGTCAAGAAGAAAATAATACATGTGTTGATTAGGAATGATGGAAGTGTCAAGTGAAGGCAGATCAACTACCTTTGATGAAGAATGAGGAACCTATGAACCAACATTAACCTTAACTAAAGTATCAAAAACCTCCAAAGGATCAAAAAAATGGATTATCTTGCTTGAAGAATGAAGAGGCACAATGGAATTGGAAAGAGGACCATTGAGAGATGATAGAGTATTAGGATCTCCATATAACTCCCAAAGGTGAGTCCAAAGAGCATTGGGACACTCAAAGTGAACAAGTGACTCTAAAGTGTCAAAATAAAGACCTTAGCCTTATAAAATTTTCATATACTAGGCTATCAAGGTGTGTCAAGAATAGGAACCTTATTGTACAAATAGAGAAATAATTGGAGCTCACTTAGATGAGTGATAATAAATTTATCCTATTTCTTATCATTCTCTTTTCTAGAATAAAAGGAAAATCCATTTTCAACTATATTTCTTCAAAAATTAGATATATTTCCATCACAAAGAAAAGCTTCCAAAAAATAAAATCCTATAAGACTAGAACATAATTTGTAGCTAAAAAGATGGGGTAAAGACTATAAGGCTAGAAGAACCTGATTTGTAGCTAAAAAGATGGGGTTTTTTAGGGTGATAGTTTGTGCCAATAAAACAACCTATGCAGTCAATAAGCTAATCCATGATCACTGTGTGCTAACACAATCATGCACAAGCCATGACTCAAATCCACCAAGAGCACACACCTGCAAACCAAAGGCCACACCTAGTAAACCTCAAAATGCATGGAGACAAAGCCTAAATAGTGTGAGTCTTAACTAATGATTATGGCAAAGACATTTGGGTGGCACACATGAGATTGAATTCCCATGAAGATTGTAAACCACTACTTTGAAGACCCATTAATTACTAGCCTGGAACATAACCGATCCACCTATCGACCAAAGAAATGAGAGCCTACCCACAATTAGGAAAGGGAAGATTTATATGAATCAATGCCAAAAATATAAGAACTATCTAGGAAAAAATACATACATGCTATCCAAATGAGTGGACCAATGATTTTTTAGCGTGTGAGTTTCAATCTATTCCATAATTTCCAGCAAACTTGTGATCACATGCATGCTCCATGCACTCTATGTTAAGCTAGCTAAAGTAAACATAAATTTAGCATGCAAACGGTAGTTTATCACTACAAGTTTTCGTTATGTGGTTATTCTTCCTTGAAGCATCCACCATTTCCACCATGATTTCTTATTTTATGTGGTGGTTAATTTTTAATAAATCCTTGTGCTTTGTAATTACAAAATGCACAATGATTAATTTAATATCATTCTTTGGGTGCTTTATTTTTTTCTCTATTTTATATCAACATATGTTTTCTTCTATTTTTCTTTGCTAGATCCATCCTGTGTTGTGCAAATTTAGCTACAGAATTCTACATGGTATCAAAGCCCACAGGATCTAGGAAGAAGGAGCATTAATTTTCTATGTAAGTATTGCAGACCAGAGTTATAAGGAAGAATGATTTTTTTTCATTAGCTTGGGGTTGTCTCATAATGTATTTTTTGTAATCATAAACTGAGATAAAGTTTCATTTATGGGGGGGGGGGGTTAATCATGTCTAGTTATTACTTTCATCCTTCTATTGTCAAGATAACCTCTAAGAACTATTTATCTTGGAAAGAAGTGATAAATAATCATTGCATTGAGAAGGATCTACAACCCTATCTCCATGGACATGTTCCTAAGCCAAGCAATTGCGAACGAAAAAATGTATGGTTGAATAGTAATGACATGGTCTATGGACTATTATGCATTATTATTTATGAGGATGTTTTATATCATATAGAGCATACTGAGTTCCATTTCATTGCTTGGACCATCATCCAACAATTGTATGGAGAAATTGGATCTTCATCTAAAAGTGATGTTTCCATGGAAGGTCAGGTTCTTATGGATGATACTGAGATTTTTATTGCCCCATCTTGATTGAATACATCCTTTTGGGATGATCAATTTGTTGATACCTCAACTACTGTTGCTTCTTTTAAATTCAGAGTTGCCTCATCAAAAGCTTACAATGATTCTTTACAACATGATAAACATCATCTTTCAGCTATGGCTTTGTGGGATGAATTATTGATAGGTGTTTCAGAATTATTTGTGTAATCTCATATTCTAGATTTAGAAGATAGTATTAATTTCATACATATTCTCTTTCATGAGGCTCATTCTTCTTCAATTGTTGTGGGGTAACCTTCTAAACCTCTTCTCCATTCTCTTCATGATCATTGTTCACATATTGATACGAGTTTGAATACATTTTCACAATATTTCAAGAAGATCTCTTTGCCTTATGACAAGATACACTAGTCTTTTGTTTGTGTTCTACATTAGTTTATAAGAGCTTCTAGATTTTCATATTTAGCAATGTCTGATTTGATTATAATAGCTTTTAGCATTAACATGGAGACTATGGAACAGTTTTTAGAGACATCAGACATCTTGATTTTTCTACCTACATATTCCTTTCAGGAATGGGGAGACTTCAGTCATACATCTTTGGTTTTATTTCTTTCTAAGGGGAGGAATGTTGTTCGATGATTATGGAGCACCTTCTACATCTTGTTTCAAGCATCTACCATTGATTACACATTATGGAGAGATACATCGTCTCTTGCATTTCACTATTTGGGCAACCTTCTTGGGGTGAAGGACACTACAACATTGTAGCTTCCATGCAGATTTAGTATAAATTTTGAAGGGGGTTGATTTCCCATTGGGTTTTCCCACTTTCCTCTTTTCTTTCTCTTTACTGTCTTCTTAGTTAGACTTAAGGGGGGTGTTAGTGCATGAGTTTCAATCTAATCTTTAATTTATATCAAACTTGTGATTGCATGCATTATCCATGAACTATATCTTAAGATAACAAAAGTAAACAAAAATTTAGCATGCAAATGGTAGTTTATCACCACAATTTTTGGTTATGTGGTTATTCTTCCTTGAAGCATCCACCATTTCCACCGTGATTTCTTATTTTATGTAGTGGTTAAATTTGTAGTGGGTGAGGCTTTGGGAGACTTCCTGATTGTGGATTCAGAATCTACAGATTTTCTCCACACCACTTATGCCCATATTTTTGTGGATATAAATAAATCCAAGTGCTTGCCTGTGGAGATTAGACTAGTTTATCCTACGGGAAGTTGGATTCAGCCTTTGGATTATGAAGGAATCCCCTTTAGGTGTCGAAGATGCTTCCAAACCTATCATATTGTAGCCAAATGTAGTCTGCGTAAAACTAGGTGCTTTGTTTCATGGTGGAAAGGGGCTTCTTCTCAGCATTATATGGTTGTGAATATTTCTTCCCAATGGAGCTTTTCCTAGGTTGTTTCTTCGGAGACCTCTATGGAAAAGGAGATTGTTGGTGCTAGTCTTGGGGCTAAGGATGCTCCCCTTGCTGATTCTGTCCTTGTGTAGGATTATGTTGTGGCAGGCTCTGCTGGAACTTGTTGAGAGTCATTTTTACACAAGCCAAATTTCAAGGATCTCAAGATTCGATTTCCTCTCTTGAAAGAATAACGGAGTTATTCCCAAGGTTGTTTAGGGTAAGGTCACAACTTGGTTGGTTACCCAATTAAAGATAAATGTGAATGTTCATGAGTAGGCCTTTGCTGGTACGTTCAAGAAATCAAACTACAAAACAATCTTTAGTACTATTTTTGGTATTTTTTGTTTTAACAAGATTAGTGTTTGAAATAAAAATGCAATTTTGTATTTTTGAGGTGATTACAAAATTCAAAGAAGCAAAGTAACAAGAGATGAAGTAAATTACTTAAATGAAATCCTATGAACATAAACTACTGTAAACCCTTCCTTGTGAATTGAATGGTGGGGAGATTTGGAACAAAACCAAGAGGTATAAATCATACAAAGTCACAATTCTATACCCAATAGATGCAAGCATTTGGAGAGAAGATGTATTCACTCGTGCAAGATATTCAAAATCTATCAAATCGTGAAGCCACCAAGATGTGCACACCCATGAGACAGATTTATTGTTAAGCCCAATAGATGATCCCTTCCATGCATTTGTCACAACAAGGTAGATAAACAACAATAAACTCCAACTAAGGTACTAAACATGAATTTGAAACACAACAAAGCAAGAGGCTCTTTGAAAGAAATGAACAATGCATACACACATTCACCAATTCTCATAGATGGAAGAAATTCACACACCATGAATGAAGAACCAAATGTAGATCTTTATTTTATTAAGAATCCTACCCTATTACATTGATTTGATTACAATATATAGAGTTTTTGATCCACCAACTCTGAATGCCAAAATTAGGGCATCAGAGAGTCTAAACTTATGAAAATAAACTAAAAATAAAGCTTAGCTGAAAAGAAACTATTGCTAACTAATACTGAATAGATTGCATGGATTTTAAATCCATTTACAATCAGTTTGTCTATGCAAGAGGGATCAAACTCGTCAAGAAAGAAAGAGAAAGAAGATAGGGTTTCTTCTGTGAATTGGATTCTTCTTCTTGGTTCTTGGAGTTATTCCTTGGAATCTTCATCTGGAGGTTCTTCTTGCGGTGGGAACTGATAGGGGACCCTTAGTCCTTCCAAAAAAAACTCAAGTTAACCATCAATCTGATCTAGAGTTCAACTGGCATGCAAAAAGATGATCTCGCCAGAAGCACTCAGATTTTTGGCCCCCGGCCTCTACTCTGAAGTTTTTAGTATCCAAAAATGGCCAAGTGTCAAACTGACTCTGGAAATATGAAAGTTTTCACCTTTTTGGAGGCCGAAAGGTCCAAAAATCTATAATGTCTCGCAGGCCAAAAAGCTCAAAATTCTTCAAAAGGCAAAAGGATGAAAGGAATGGGGGGGTCGAAAGGCTAAAAAATGCATCATTTGAGGAGGGCCGAAAGGCCGAAAGATGCCTTTAGTCAAAATTTTCTAAGTATGGATCCTTATGACTCCAAAAATATCATACTTTCAAAGTCTGAAAGACCAAAAAGGTTATCGGAGTCTGAAACAGCAAAAGTCCAGCAAAAATCCAGAACTTCAGACTTTCGAACTCCAAAAATCCAACAAAAGTATGAACTGTGAAAGTGCGAAAAACTAGCAAAAAACCTCATGACTTGAAAATGGCTAAGTCCAAAATGACTTTTTGGTAGGATCCTAGGGTGAGCTTTGCAAAACCTCTTTGCAACTTCTTGGACTTCATCAGAACTGAGCAACTTCATAAATTCATCTTTCCCTATTGCCTCTCCCTAAACCCGGAAGGGTAGGCTTCAAACTTCTAACCTTCTCCAATACCATTCATGATTTTCTTCATATTTTCTCTGAATTGGAGCATTTGTTGCAAATCATTGTGTGTTTTCACATGCAGCAATCATTCCTTTGAGGTGTTTGATTGATTTTTCCTGTGGAATAGATTCATGACCTATGTCTGCATCAGTGATCTCACCATGCAAATTTCCCACCTTAGTGGGGGATGTGGTATCCTTTGAAATGGTACTTCATTGGCAAAATTGTTGTCTTTTCCAACATTATTTTCACTGGTTGAGGATTTGACATCTTTGTATCCTGTATGCAAATGCATTTGTTAGCAACATTTTATTGAAAACAAGAAACTACTCTAATCCACCACTCTTACGATGACCCAAATTACAAATTCAGACCAGAAAAACTACCAAAACTACAAAACTTTATATACAAAAAGGGGGTCCCCATTAGGCCAAGTGGCCAAAATGGGTTGTGTGCTATGGACCCACAATAAATATCCCAGACAAAAGGAGAAATGATCGAGGCATTTCTTTATCAACAAACAACTTCTGGAAACTCGTCTTGCAATAAACTAAACCCAAGTACCCCTCATGGAAATATTCTTTCGCCAACTCTCAAAATTGAAGTCTTCGATTGTTTCTTCCTGTGTGTTCCTTCCTTTGAAATTTTGATGAAGATAACTTAAATGAATATCAGCCAAAACCAACCTTCACAATATTGACAAGGGCTTCCCGAGAAGAGTTCTCCTCCCAGTCAGGCATCCATAGCCCCAAAAAAGTTTCCCCCGAGTCCCAATCTAACCTTTCTCTACTATGAGTTAGGCATCCATAGCCCTAGTAGAGATTGCTAGATTCACCCTTCTCTGTCTTCTGATGATATTTGAAGTAGAGGTATTTGGAGGATTCTCTATTTGGAATTGTTTCTTCTTTCTTGATTGGTGATCGGTTCGGGCCACTGGTTCTTTGAGTATGCTACTCCTTGAATGCCTTTATTTTATTGCCTTTGATAAACCCAGGTAGTTCTTAGACTGTGCTACTTTGGTATAAGATTCTAATAACCATAGCGACCATAGCTTTGAATGTTTCATTTTTATTTCACATTCTTCTCCTTTTTTTCCTCTCTTTCCTTATTCTTTTTTTTAGTCAGGTTGCAGATAGAGAAGGGTTCTGGGACTGGTGGGTATCCGTGTCAACATTCTGGTGCTAGCTCTAACTAACAACCACCCAAGAAACCAATGTTTCCAATGTCATATTTTAATTTATATCTCATGATTTAGGATGATCAACGTTGAACATCACCTTGGTTGCCAGAAAAAGGTATCACCATTTCTGATCCCCGTGTACAGCTTCTTGCAAGATACATATCTTAAGAAATTTTGACTAAGAAATAACTTTTCCTCTCATCGAGGACTAGTTGGCATGGACCACTTGTTGGGAACAACCTCAAAAAAACACACTAACTCCCTTGACACAACAAACAAAAGTAATAAAACCAAAAAAGAAGAAAACAAAACCAAGATAGACACCTAACTAAACAAAACTAAAGACAAATTATATACAAAAGATTTATAACAAAAAGAATATGAGTTACTGGTTAATTGATTTTCCTCTCCATGTAGTAGAAATAATGCACCTTGTATAGTTCTAATGAATGCAAACTCATCTTTGTACTCAGAAAAATACAATTTAGACAAGTTTTGTTCAAATTCTGGGTACCAGTTTTACAAAATTAGAAGTTGTGGCAACTCTCCACGATCATGGTTAATCCAAAAAAAAAAAAATTCCACCCTTAGCACCATATTCAAATTGGAAATTATGAAATTGTAAGGGATAATGGAAAGATACAACCTAAATTAGTGAGTTCCAAACCATGGGAGTATACTCACACAACATGATTTCTTCTTCTGGAGGTCTTAACTCAGGGTACACCACTCCATCCTCATCAATTACATGCACACCATAAGAAGACATAGGCATTGGCAATGTACTATACCTGTCATTACAACAAAGATCAAAAGGAAAAGCATCAAGACTATGATCCTTTCTATAATCATCATTAGGCCTAAATAATGAATCATCACATTTAACCTCATTAAGACTAACAACTTCAATCATAAACATGACATTTGAATTGTAAGAATAATTAGTATCATCAATCAAATCATTTCTTCTCTCAAGCTTTAAAGAAATATGTTCAAAATTGTTCTTACCTTCTAAGGCAATCTCCCAAGCTAAGTCATGAAAACTTACTTCTGGATGTAGATCAAATGGATGAACTCTACATGAATTGGCTACTGCAAGGTCTGATATATGCATGGAATACCCACAAATGGACATTTCTTTACTCAAACATGATACCAGATCAAGCACTTTATCTACCTCATCTGATGATAGAGACATAGAGTCATCTTGTTTCTTGATTGGTAAGTCCCTCGTTCCACATTGTTTTCCATGTGTGAGTGTTGCAGACCCTAAGAAAACTCTTTGATCATCCTTTTGAACCTCTTGTATCTCCTCCATTTGGGTTTCATCATGATTGGCATTCAAATAATAAAGTGCATCATCACTCATGATTTTATAAGAAGATACCTCTTCACTTTCACTTGTCATGAAAATGTTTATGAATGTATCTATAATTTCACCCTCGGCATAATTTTGAATTTTCTCACCATAGTCCTCTTGTATGATGATAACTTTAACTTCCTCATCAAGTAGGCACATATCTTCCAAAGTCTCATGGGTTTGATCACACTCATCTTCTTCCTTCCTCGATTGATTATCCCAATGATCCACTATAGGAATTAATACCTCTTCAATACTCATCTTTCCTCTCAAATAGAAGTCCATCTTTCCAAGGAAAACAAGGAAATCCACCTCACAATGTTGGTTTGTGAGGTGTATCCTACATCCATCCATCCATGCAAAATTGGATAATGACATAGGAATACCCAATTCTGGGAACCTCTCATTCAGTCTACTTTGCTCAACTGGAATATCCACCCAACATAGATTATGAGTATCTTCATATTTAGTTCTTGAACCTTTGTCAACCTCAAAAGAGTCATCAAAATTACCTTTTGAAGATGTCAAATATTTGTCACTTGATGATTGTTCATGACCCTAATTCTAGGGCAGCATTGAATATGTCTCCTCCTCTTGGGTTTGTTTGTCATGTCTTGATACCTCATGACCAAATTTTGTGGAAAAATCATTTGGTAACTTGAGTTCTTGATTGTTGCAAACTTTTAGGCCCATTTCATCTTCATTTTTGCACCACTTATCATGCTCATATGACTACCCAGCAAGCTCTCTATTTGAAGTATCATCATCACTTGATGTATTAAGTGTTGGAGTATAAAAAGAATATGATAGTATAGCCAAAAAAACATCATTGGGAGGTAAAATACTTGCATCCAAGATTTTAGTATGAGCATTTTGACTCCAACTCTGATCTTGAAAGTGATTGACTTGATTCTTTCTATTGGATGATTGCATCATTTGGATATCAAGAAATTTGTAATCAATTGAACAGGGTGATTGCAGCTAATATGGTATGTTGACTGGATTGACATAGTGTTGTAATGGTTGGCAACATTCGATCAATTGCATATTGAAACTTCTATCTGGACCACTCGTACCATTTGTATCATCCCATCCACATCGTGCCAAGAAAAGAGCCTTGTTGAATGCATCATGCAAGGTAGTAATCTCACCCAAAGATCTAATTGTTCTTGCAAATGAGACACCCAAACATCATAAATAATGTTCTTTTAACTTATAATCGTGCACCATCCATTTCAAATCTTGAAGCCTTTGATACATGAGAAGGAATCGATGATTAAATTGGGAAATAGACTTGTTATACCCTGCATACCCGTCCCTACATTTTGTGTGCAAAATGTTGGGTCCCATTTTTTGCTTTGACCTTTGCCTTGCTTTCCTTGTTTCTCTTGTTTCTTCTCTGGGCTTTCCTTCTCACGAGGTTTTGTTTTCTTTTGTTTCTATCTTTTGTGTCTCCGGGACCCAGTCCTGGAGTTGGTTGTTTCTTCTCCAGAGCCAGATTTCAGACTCTGGGATTCGCTGCCATAATGTATTCTTCTCGTAAGAAGACATGGTCGGTCAGAAACCCTAGGCCCAGAGTCTGGAGGTTTGCTTGTTCCATAATTTGTGGGGAAAAGGGTAACTTGCTTTTACCATGAGTATAAATAGAAATTATTGATCACTTTTACAGTTATCGCGATTAAAAACACTTGTGCTCATAGCGATCCTCTAGCAATTAAACAACGATTAAATTGTGATTCCCCCATGCTGTCATGCCCAAAAGTTGGGCAAAAACACACGAACAAGATTTTTTAAAAACACACTAAAATAGGATACCAATAAGAACACAAGGGTAACATGTGCATGCAAAACAGTGCAAGGGGGTAAACGAAAACCAGAAAAGGTCTTAAGGAGAGGAATAGCTTTCACAGCTATCCTAAGGGATGTCTAAAGTTCCAAACTGGAACTGCATGGTAATCGAGGTAGTTGACCGAAGGTCAACTAGAGTTGACCAAAAATCAATGATACACTAAAAAGGTGAAAGGTACAAACTAGGGTTCGCTTAGACCCAAAGGAAGACTTGTACACGCAAATTGAGATAGTTTGACTAAAATTCAACTAGAGTTGACCAAAAGTCAACCATGCCTTGAAATACATGAGGGAGGGTCTCTAGGGTCTACTAAGCGCTATGGAAATCATATGCACGCAAAACAAGGTAGTCGACTAAAAAGTCAACCCATGTTGACCAAAAAGTCAACTATCACCAAAAGGCATGAAACGAGAACCTAAGGTTCCAGAGGATACAAGGAACACCTGGCATGAAACTTGGGAAGGTCGGAGAAAGTTTGACCATGGTTGACCGAAAGTCAACTGTGCATGATACTGGTCAAAGGAAACGATAATACCTAAGAGAGGTCCTTCGCGATGATAGGGGTGGTCTAAACCCACTTATCATTTAAAATCTAATTTAATAAATAAAAAAAAATACCATCTATTTTAATCCTTTTAAATCATAATTTAAGCTCTATAAAACAATTCACTTTTAAACTAGCATTAATACTTCATACTAACACATTACATAATACGCTACAAATTTTTAAAATAAAGCATTAATTAAACATTTAATGAAAATATGAAATAAATCTTAATCTAAGAAATATCCTTTTTTTAAAAAATAAATAAAACCAGTATCTAAATGAGATCTTTTTTATCATTAAAATTACTATTTAAAACTAGTTTAAAAAAAATAAATCAAATCTAATTTTAAAATATCCTTTTATCAATTCTAATTTTAAATATCTAAATCGAATCTAATCAAATAACAAATCTAATTCTAAGAAAATTTACCCAAATCTAAGTCAAAATGCCAGAATAATTTAATATGAGGAAAAAGAGTTAATGAAAAAAACAATGAGTCAAAAAAAAATCCTAAGCGACTACGGTAGAGTGGCGGCCGAGATCTACAGATGGCGGCGGCGGCGAACTAATTCGCATAGAAACCGCGCAAGAAAGGGGATGGGCGGTGAAAATGAAAGAGGGGCGGCGCAAGGGTTGCCGCGGAGCGGCCCTCTCGGCACGGGGTAAGGGCGGTGGTGGCCGCTTGGCGGCGGCACCACCAGCCGCGTGGGGGGTTGAGCGAAGAGGGGCGGGGAAGGGTCGCCTGGCGGCGGCGACAACCTCCCCACTGTGCTTGCACAGTGGGTGGGCCGTTGTTCGCGTAGGGCCCAACCCCCGAAGACCCGACGTATTCGGTGGGGATGGGAGGGCTTCGGCCCGCCCACACCAGTTTCATTTTTTTTTTAAATTTGTTTTATAAAATTTGTTTTAATGACATTACTATCATTAGTATAAATAAAAATTTCTAAATTATTACATCACCAACATAAAAAGAACACAGTAAGATAAATATCAATTAATATTATTTTAATATATATTGACTGGTGAAATATGGGACTGTATCTCCCAAAACAGGGAGTACATCTCATATTTATTTTTAAAATTTTAATTCACCAATAGATCCTATATTTTTTTCTCTACAATATGGTGGAAGAAAATTTTAAATCCAAACCCCTTTTTTTTTGACAATTTTTTTTTGAATTTTACTAAATGTCTTTTTTAAAAAAAAATAAAACAATCAAAATTTGAATCTAATTTTAAACTACTACCAAATTTTATTTCTTTTATTTTTGAGAGGGAAGAATATAATTTTAAGAAGACAAAATTTGGTGAGCATTCGTGATTCTAAATTACTCAATAAAAAGGGAGAAAAAACAAAATTTATTTAATAATAACAACTATTTGGCATTGAGATTTTCGTCTTCCTCCATAAGCATTAAAAGTGACATACATAGTGTATTTTTTAATAACCACTTCCCTCAATTCAAAACAATAAGATTACACTGCCCAATGAAACTCCATTTTTCTATAATGACATTAAAAATTTTCCCAAGTGATAAAGATTACAATTTACTAAGGACCTTCATAACAACATAAAATAAAAACAAACATCGTCAACAATAAGGGTTACAGGCCATAATATTACAGTGGTACTCATCTTTTGCATATAGGTGGAATACATCTACAGTGTTACACATCTTTTCAATAAGGGTATTGTTCAATCCTTGAAACTCCACCAGGTCCTGAAAAAAAATAGAATGTGGTTGACCATGGAGGCTCACCTCCCAACCTAGGCCTTTACAAGGCCACCCCCGAGCTTGGGGATCCAAACTGAAATGGGTTACAAACAGAAACACTCCACAAGCAGGAAAAGAATAAAGACTCAAACGTAAGAAAGCTTCCCAACATTAGGATGGACAACAGGAAGTATCTCCAAGAGACATTTCAAAAATAGGGGTAGTGGTAGACCTCACTAAAGGAGAAAGCCAAGAA
>MU224737.1:2588036-2615008 GCA_018584345.1 Thuja plicata | reverse complement strand
TGACTTACCTTGGTTCCCCTTAACTAGCCATGTCCATAATTAAATTACAACACTTGCCAAATTTGGCACATTAAATTAAAACATTAGACATGACTTAATAACATGAACATTTACTAATTTAATAACACACATGCAAACCACGTTCACGAAATAAATACATAACAACGAGATCCATGTCTCTTTATATAGATAGGACCTTGGTAAGCATAGGTATATACATAGGTTCCAATACTGGGTCCCCGATTTAGATCCATGGTCAACTTTTCCTGCACACTCAATGCACACATCTGTAGACCCAAAACACATGATATGAAACATAACATAACGTCAATAATATAAGTAAGCATATAAGTCACATTGCATTTAGAACTAAAATATCCTAGCATTGGTTTCCTAAACCATTTTCATCATATTGCATTCATACATTTAGATCCATATAAGACATCAACATAAGCTAAAACTAAATCAGAACATAAACATCTCAAAAGTACCCTGATTACAAAATCAGGTGCTAAATATATAACATAGGATTCCACCGATCCTCAAAAGTACAAAAAGTCTCACTGATAGTCAAAGTATGTCAAAGCATAAACTGCTGATAGCATGAAAACAAAATAGTAAACTATAACAGTCTAGTGTAGGTCTCACACATGCTTAGTGTGTTGTTATCTGTTGCTTCGAGGTGCTTGTTCGTGGTCATCTCAAGGTAGAACTCATTGTGGGAGTGCTCCTGGTGTTATTTTTCCCCACTCTTATGTGGATTTTCAGGTAGGTCCTCTGGTTATTTTTTGTTTCCGCATTTTTTTCTTGTTGTTTCTCTTTTGTTCTCTGGTTCTATTTTTTATTTTGCTTCGTTTCACTTTGTCCTGTTGGTTTTATTTGTTTGGTCTACCTCCCGTTGGTGGGTTGGCACCACTGGAGGGTTGTTCGCCCTCCATGTGATCGTAGATTAATGTAAATAATGTATTAATGCCTTGGGTTAGTTTGTGTGTCTCTGTAAATGATGTATATTTCTGTTTATTTTATGTATATCTATTTTGGCCCTTGGCCCTTTGTATTTTTATGCATGTATATGTTCTATATATCCTTTCGAGCTCGCAAGTTCCTCGCACTCTATCCTACATTCCCACCCCACAAGACCAAGCTTGTTGAGACAGAGTCGCCATGGTTTAAACTCGACACCTTACTAGTTTGAGCCATGGAAACTTTCTCTCTCCTCTGTCTCGTCGCATTGATGGCGAGATTAATTTCCTACAAGTGAGCATTCAAATGTGTACTATCTGGCATTCATTTTTGCCCGGTGTCAGCCCACTTGTCTTAATTAATGCTTTCAATGCATTTATAGTGCCTGCCATGTGATCACGTATCGACCCACGTCAGCCAAATTAGGTTTCCCATCAATCACATCGGCACGACAACGGCCATTTTTTCCAGACTCTGGGCCTCTACTGTCCCCTATCTTGTATTTCCTCCTATGAGTAGATCTAGACACCTTGGGATTTAACTCTTGTTTATTTCAAGTATCCCAGGATTATTTTGATGAACGTAACATTTTTTGGACAGGTATTGCATGGTGACGATGTTCCAGAACTTTAGTGTTCTTTATATACGTATCATGTTCTAATTGTTCTCTGGTCTTGCAGGTTGCGGATAGATTGATCAAAGATGTCTGACATTATTACCCCTCCTGATAGTCCAGAACTACCTACCACTTCCACCTGGGTAGCTATGAAGTCAAAGATGGAAAGAATGCTGGCAAAGCTGCCCCTAACCTCCAAATATCCAAAGGAGGGAGCTATTGCGGGGTCCAAGGTGGACTCCAAGGTCAAGGAAATAATAGATACGGAACCTGGAGCTTGGGCCAAATTGCAAGGTCTGATCCAGACCATCTAGAGGTTAAAGGCCGAGGGAGACAAAGTGGCCACTTGCTTGGCCTCCTCCGGCATCATAAAGGCTACAAAATTCCCATGTTTGGTGTAGTCACCAGAATTAATAAAGCAGCTAGAAATTCTATACAATGCACCTACTCACACAGTTCTGCTTCCGGATCCCCAACCGCTACAATACCCTGCCAGAATCATCACCTTGGACACCCCAACTTTTGCTTCTAGGTTGGGGATTCCTTAGTTCAAAGGGTCCACTGTCATCACCCAGGCTGACTCATTAAAGGAATTTGACAAAGTCAAGACCATTTCCCGGAAACACCTCAACAGTCAGTGGCAGAAGTATCCAAAGCGAGACCACAAAAGAATGAAGTTGGAAATTTCCCGCGGGGATTTCAAGGAGCCCATTCAAGAGAGAATCATATTTTTATGCAGGATCTTCGGATGGCCCCACACCTGGGAATTCTCAGCGTGGATATATTATTTTCTATATTGCATCACCACACATAACTGGACCTTCAACTGGGTGGCTATCATAGCCAACCATGTGGATACAAAAATGAGGACCGTCGCCCAGACCTCTCAGTTTTATATGACTTCATATGTGTTGTGGGTGTTAGCACAACAAAGACCAACTTTTCTGGGTTTGGGCACAATTGGAGAGCTTGGAAATGGGCTAGGACAAGTCACACCGTGGGATCATTATCCCCAGTTATAGTGGGAACTTAGTTTCCAAAATTTCTACTAGGTAAATGATGCTTTTGTTTACAACAACATTTTAACACTTACTTAGGATTCTAGGTACCACCTCTCACAGACAGCAATGACTCTGGTCAGCTCCTACAACTAGTATATTATTCAGTTCTGGCATCACACCTACATTAGGGTGATAGGCTTCAATGGGAAGCCCTATCTTCTTCCCTGATATTGTGGGGATAGAATTATTCTCTTAGAGTTCTGCCGGCAACTGATAGATCTGCACGCCTTCTTCACAGTGAAAAAGGTCATCAACATCCCATTCCCTTTCTCTTGTGGGAATTACACATGCAGCCTCGTCGTAGCCCGGGAGGCAAACCATTAACTGAAGAGCTTGGGGCTGGTGGAATTCCACCATACCCAGGAAAATTATGATCCCCATGGTAGGATTTCCACAGCATTACCCCGGGCGTCCGAGCTGCATGAAGTAGATATTGAAGACTTCTGGGCGGACTACCAAGATTGTTTTGATCTTCAGGCCCGACAGCATTCAAGGATGAGCTCATTAAAATTATTGACCTTTGGACTTTCCCGAAGGGTTTGAAAGATGATGGGCCGCTAGAGGATCCATCGTATAAAGGACAAGGACTAGATAAATAGGATCTCCCTTCGGTAGATTGGGCCACTCCAGAAGATCTAACAATTGAAAGGGTATGTCACCCTATCATAGAGGCAAGTCACCAGTACTTTTCCCGGGTGTGTCCCAAAAGTGCCCGAAAGAAATCAACAGTCAAGAAGACCATTCCCTCTTTAGTCGATGCCGAAACTTCTTCTTCCATCGTGGCTACTGAAGCAAGCATGAGTAGAGGGAAAGAGAAAGAGGGTGCCCAAGTTCCCAAGGAACCTCACTAGGTTCCTACTCTTCTGATGGCCCACCTACATATACAAATGGAGTTGGCAAAGATGACCAGTCATAAACTAAGCATGCAGGTATTGGTCGGTCTCCCTGTAACTCCAATGAAATCGCTTGCACGGTGGGATCCTCCATGTTGGTAGCTAGGATGAGTAGACAAACTTTCACTGAGGTGGATTCTACTAGCATTCTAGATACCAAGGCTTCACTTATAAGGAAGAAGAAGAAGGTGACACCTACACCCAACACACCCATCAGCCCCGGCATGCCAGAGATGCCCCTTGTAGATGTAAGTTCAGACTCTCCCAAACTTGAAGATATCATAGACTCCTTGCCTTCACACGATGATTTTGACAACACCTTCTCAGCGGAGGATCTCTTGGAGATTCAACAGGGCATAGGCCATGCGGTGGAAGAAATTACAGCTTAGGACAAAGAAGAGGTCCCTATAAAAAAGGAAATTCCCATAAAAAAGGATACATCAGAGCAAGAGGCTCAGGAAGAAGTACAAGAAGAACCTGAGTAGGAGAGAATACCGGTCCAAGAGACTAGGGATGCACCAAGGTAGCCCAAAAATGTGCAGCTAATGGTTGGAGAACCTAGACCCGAGGGAACAACTGTACCTCCAACCATCACGCTTCAAACACCTTTGGTAACTCTGGGTGACCAAGTACCCCAGAGCACTTTCAGTGAGGTAGTAACGGCAGCCGCCTTGTTAAACTTTGGCAAGAGACCTCACCCACCTCTGGAGGACTTTCCAAAGGAGGAAAATGCTCCAATAGATGAAGCTAATGTGGCCCAGGAGCAGCAGCAAAAAACAGACCAAGAAGTCTCGGACAAAGAAAGTGAAGAAATAGCTGGCACCAGGAGGGATGAAGTCACTGAAAATATAGAAGAGATTAAGGCCAGAGAGAAGGCTACAGATGGTGCAATAAGAGATGCTAGTATGGTGGAAAATGTTGGGGGTTCTGAAGAATAGGAAATAGAAAAGGAATAAGAATAGGAGGAACCAAAATGAGAGGTGGATAAAGAGCCTGAAGATAATGTGCATTCTGAGAACACACCACTGGATTTCAAAAGGAATCCTGATGAACAGGTGTTGAAAGCAAGGTTGCACCAGCCACTCCAATGGCTAGTGGAATCCAAGAAAAGAAAAACTCTGGCGGAAACTACAAGTGCTCCACTCTCATTGGCTGAAATGATGGCCAGGAACACAGAGGCTAAGAAGCCCAAGAAGGCATGGGTAGTACATACTCTTCGGACTAACCCAACATCTAGTGTCATTGCAATTATCACAACACCCCCAAAAAATGTAGATGCAGCAGCCGTAAGGCCTGAAGACTACAACATAATAGAGCTAGAGTTGGGGAAGAGGGATAAGCAAGGTGAATTGCACTTGCTGAAAGAATCCACCAAGGAAATAGAGGACAGATACATAAAACAAGGCCAAAAGCTACAAGAGGAAAGAAAAAAAATTCCAACCTCCTCGCGCTTCTGGTAGAACTCACAGAGCCATTGGTAGAAGCCCACCCTGGAACCCCTTCCTCTAGATTACCGCTTGCATAGGGCGATGTGGATTCTCTGCGCATCATGAAGAAGAAAGTGCAAGCTGTAGATTGGTGGATAGCCGAGCAGGTGACCACAATGAGACAATTTCTAGTGGCATCCCTCCTAGAACTTTACAAGGTCACTTCTATTCCTAGCCATGCAAGAGGCTCTGCTCAGGTATGGGAGAAATATTTGGAAAAATATGAAAAGTGGAAGACCGGGCTAGAAGAGATCCACAACATCGGCGAAGAAGTAACCATAGAGTCTGGAATTTTGGGAGAGGAATTATATGATTCCCTCCAGGTCGAGTACTCTAGACTTGCACTCAAAATAGAGGTTTGCATGGAACTGGTTAAGACCTTGAGAGAGAAGATAATCATAGCCTGATATCCCTTGGGTTTATTTAAAGCATTCGTGGTCGGGGTATCACAATTTGATCCCTTCACCACCGGAACATGTACCCCGGAGGACTATGTCCTTAGCAAGTTCGATGAGCGGATGGAGTCCCTATATTTTCCAGTCAAAGATTTTGACCAAGGAAGGTTATCCAGACTGTCAAAAACTATGATCCGATCGCATGACGCCATCAAATTGGTAGATGAATTCTGGAACGGGGCCGGAGAAGTTGAGGAGGCATTAGAGGCTGTCTGCAGTCGATGGGATATCATCCAGAGTATAGATGAAGAAAACATAGGCCAAGTGTTAGAAGCTTGGGAAAAATCATAAGGAGCAATAAGGCCCTTCGGATTTTAGAAATGTTCAGCGGAAGATGTGTTTTTGTGTTTGTTCATTCTTTCAGAATGCAAGTTCTCGGATCTTGAAATTCTGGATCCTACATTTTTGTATTCTTTAGGTAACTTGTGTCCTGATTCCCAAGGTCGACCGGTCACTTTCAAGGTAGTTAATAAGGGTTGTCAGAAGGTAGGCAACCACAAGAAGGCACATCAGATCGACAAGAGGTTTTTAGATAAATGGTCCTCCCAAGCACCGCTTCAACGTTACACTTGGCGCATCAAATATAGGGTGCCACTTTCCCATTTATGAGGCATATAGCCTCAATCCTTGGGGGATTGGATTTCTTCTATCTCCTTCCAACTCTCTTCTTGAGGCTGATTCTTCAACTCTGCTTTTCTTTTTTATTCTTCTGACATGTCAGACCTTTTCTGTCTTGAGGTCTTTTGTAGCGTAGTGTAGGTAGTACCGGCCACTAGATAATGTATTATATTGTAAAGTGTAAAATAAGTTAGGGTTAGGTTTAGGTCAAGTAATGTGTATAAATAATAATTCCGACCTCATTCCAAGGGTTGGAAAAATTGATGATTTTGCAGTCCATATCTAATAGAAATCTGGCTCTCTTAGTTCTTAGTTGCAGAGCTCAATGCTCCATAGTCTTTAAGCTTTCAGTAGTTAGATGCTCCCTTGGAGCCACCATTGTACCACGCACCAGTGCTTGCTGGAAAAGATTTTAATGAAGAAGGAAGAGTTCTCTTGATGATGTTGTTAGCATTCTATCTTTTGGGTTAACAGTATTTTATGCTTTGTGTTCTTCATGTCCTTTGCTCTGATACTTAAAGTAGATTAATGACCTCCTTTCCTTTGCTACTGATAAAATATGAACTGATGGTTGAATATTTCTTCGGTATTTAGTGTAGTGTGCTAGAGCATTTTTGATGTTTTGAATGTTTAGTATAACTATAGGTAGATGAAATCTCTCTAACCCTGTGATATCTTTTGAAATTTATTTGTTAAGTAAATGTGCACTTGTAGGAAACCCCACTCACTTGAATCCCTGGAGAACACAAGTCGAAGATAACCAGATATCCCCCTCAAACAAAATAGTCACATCTCCCAACCGAGCCCCTCACCATCGAGACCTGACTCTCACATGCTTGGAGACCTAGGAAATCTGATTTCCCCAGACAACCTTTACAGGTGAAGTTGGCCAGTATCCCGATACCCAGTGACAACTTACCTCTGTTGGCAGACCTGGTCACAAAGTCCCATCAATAGAAACTGACGCTAGAAGGAGGGCACAAAATCATCCCCCTCTAAAGATTTATATTTTACACCACCTGAGGGTTCCCCAAGCTATAGATTTAGGAGTCAAGCCTTCAGCAGGATTGTATCATTTTCACCAGCGAGATTCAAAAGGGTCCTTAGATCAACTCCCAACCTCGGAAGGTTTGTCGAGCTTGAGCCTCCCGCTTGGAAGAAATAGACCCTAAAAATCAAGTCAGGCACCATTGTCTAGGGATCTAGCATACTACAGAATACCCAAGTTCCCTAGACGATCCAGGGAACTAGTGCTCAACCTATTCAAAATCCAACACCCCCAATGGTTGCGTTCTTTGGAAATACCGGGTCCCCAATGGGAACTTTTCTGGGTGCAGCCAACAATTTACCTACGCACCTAGAAAATATTTGTCCTCAATATGAGAACCTAGGCTCATGAACTACAGAAGAGAATTTGAAGGCATACAAAGATGCCATGAACCAACATCAGACCCAACATCAAGACATTGTGACCTAGATGTTCCCTTTGTCCCTGGGACAGAATGAGCTGAACTGGTACCTTAACCTTCCTGCTGGCTCCATCAACAGTTGGTAGGACATGGAGGATGCCTTCCTAGCTGCCTTCCACATACACATGGACCCAGCTTGGTCCCACATCTAGTTCATCTCCATTAGGAAGGAGCTGAATGAACCCCTCGTAACATTTAATCACAGGTTCCAATGTGCCTTGAAGCGGTGCACAGGTCCGTTCAACCCATCCATGGAAGTGACTATCTAGACCTATCTTAATGTGATGGACCCATTCATTGCCACTCTTCTTTGGAGAAATACCACCCCAGGTGACCGGGACACTTTGGTGAAAGTTTACAGCCTAGCCTTAGAACTGTCTCGTGGCCTTAACAAATCCCCAGACAGAATTGGGCAGAGCACACCATTCAACATGATCCCTGGTGGAACTTCTTACGTCGGGGGATATAACCCCAATTTGGCAATGGGAGACCCTGCGACGGTCATGAATCTCCCACCACCGCTGATAGACCAACACACTTGGTACGTATATCCATCACAGACTCAAACAATACCAGGTCTAGAATCTTTTCCCTGGAACCAGCCGCAGAAAATACAACAACCTCAGACACAACTATCCAAAGTTCCCTTCTTCTAGTCATCTGTGGATAGAGGATTGCCACCCTTGACTCTAAAAAATATTGTTGCTTTCCCAAGGAACCAACAACAACAACTGTCACATTGTGATGCAAATACCCAGTTGACTGCTGAGGTTGAATCCCTCTGGAAAATGTTGTCCACACTGACTGTGGACATGGGTCAACTAAAGGCGGGGTCTTATGAACCCCTGAACTCCAATTCCCAGAGAGGGAATATTATCTCTGGCCAACAAAACAACAACACTAGAGGGAGAAATTACAACAACAGGCCCTGGCCCAACCAACAGCAGTGGAACAACAACGCTAATGCCAGAGGTCCCCCTCCAAACCAAAAATCCAATCAGAGTGGTGCTAGACCATCCCATTTCATGCCAGTCATAGACTTCCAGCCCATAACCAACTGGTGTAGATTGCATAACATAGGCTCCCACAATGAGGTAAAATGTGCCAATCTGGAGAAAGTCATCATGATTTCCCAGCTGGATAGACAACAAGCATCTAATCCTACTCCTCCAGAGCCTCCTATGTAGGAGCCCACTCACAGTGCATTCACCTGTGAAATCATCTTCTTTGGGACCGCTAGAGAAGACAAAGAAGAATCCAAACTATAGGGATTCTTTGATGAGTCAATTTCGGCCTTTGAGGCCAATGCCTTCACCAACCCAAGGGCTCCCTAAAACACTTGGAGTCAGGCTGATAAAGGACCATTTTACATGACAACACCTCCCAAGGACACTCCTCCCTGGGAGAGCACAACTGATCGGTCTGTCCTCCAAAAGGAGCTAGCTCTAACCAAGCAAAGGACCCAACCGAGGGAAGCCACCAATTCCCGGGAGGAATGTTTGAAATCACGAAGGCATTAGAACAGACCACCACCTCCATGACTTTGATGGAAGTTTTACTAAACTATCCCAAATAGAAGAAGTCTCTTCTGAATCTCTTGGGAAACCTGGAGGCCGTTAGTCACCCACCCAAGACTGTCTCTTTTGAAGATGCCAACACGGCTGTCTTCTGGGGAAACACAGAAGATCCTCCCTTTTTTCTAGTCCTGAACATATAAGGGAAAAATATACACAACTACCTAGTAGATTCTGGGGCTTCGGGAAACATCATGCCCCTATCCATATGCCAGAAGCTCAGATTCAACTCATCCAGGACCCTAGGATAGCTAGTACAATCGACATCCAAGTGGTGGACATCCTAGAGACCTACAGGATGTTGCTAAGTCAAAATTGGTCTAAGTCCCTGAACATATACTTTTTGACTGACTTCTCCCACTTGTAGCTCCCTTGGGAAGTAGAATCTAACAATATCTAGGTTGAAAGTGAACCCCGGATGAAACAGGCCCTCACCAAAGTCGGGAGGGTAAATGAGGTCTTATTCTCTAAGAATTCTCCTGGGGTATACCAACCCCTTGAGATCCTAACATTTGATTTCACCCCTAGGGATGATTCCAAAGTTCTGTAGAAAACCCAAGACCTAGAAAAAAAATTGAGGGTTGAGGTTAACTCTTAGGGTGCCACAGCGACCCTCGCCACACTCTTGTCCGGCACTTTGTGCTGGGTGCATTACCAGAAACATTCAAAATTGGAGTGTGAGCCTTGTCTTACTGCTGCCACCTGACACATTGATGCCCTCCAAAGAAAAGAACATACAACTGATTCCTCGGGACTTAGCACTTTTGTTGGTGGTGCCTCTTCAGCACCGTTTGTTTGAGAATCCCAACTAGAAGTCCCTCCGGAGGTAAACCTCACCAACGTATCATCAGCACCAGAGGAAACTCCTCCCAAGCCTCCCAAAAATAATCCAAAGACCACTTCAACTTCCTAATCCCAGACAACAAATGACGATTTGTGGACCCTTAAGTTCAATGGGTCCCGATCCAAACATGGCTATAGGGCCAGAGTGGAATTAATCAACCCATGGGGGAAATGCTTCCTCACATCCTACAGGCTGCAGTTCAATTGCACAAACAACCTCATAGAGTATGAGGCCTTGATCCTTGGACTCCTACTTGCATTAAGAAAATGAATCACTCATCTCCGGGCCCTAGGTGATTCAGAGTTGATTGTCAAACAAGTCTGGAGTCAATACACCTATGACAATAAGAGGTTGGCTGCATACTGCAACCGGGCATGGAGCCTTATTGAATATTTTGATGCCTTCGACATCGATCTTATTCCCTAGAGACAGAACTATGTCCCAGATGCCCTTACTATTTCTACCAGTATACTTGAGCCCATGGTCGGCTCATGACTCTAGATATTTTCTATTAAGATGATCCCCACCCCGTCCATTCTAGATAATTTCACCCATTTTCAGGTCTTTGAGGACGATCAACATATCCTGGCCTTCATGGCCAATGTTAGTGTCTTAGAGGACTAGATAGTAAAGAAAGAGATCACAATGACACTGGATAGGGTGATGAAGATGATGGGATCATGGACCTACCAAAACCAACACCATTCCTAAGGGGATGGTCTCACTAGAATGAATCTTTGACTCAGACCCTCAAGACTAGGAAAAGATATCATCCTCCTCTGAGGGAGAAAATTTTGAAAAAGTGAACATCGGCCAGCCTGGTGAAGAGAAAATGATACACATCGGCACCTCCTGCTCCCCTGAGGAGAAGGAGAAGATTCTCACGGTTCTCTGAGAATACATAGACATGATCACATGGGGGTATGAGGATTTGAAGACATATGACACATCCATCATAACTCATACCATCCCACTCAAACCTGATGCTAATCCTTTTCAGTAAAATTAGCGACTGGTCAACCCATTGATTGAGCCTCTGATTCATCAGGAGGTGAAAAAACTACTGTCAGCCTGGATAATTTTTCCAATGCTGCATACTACGTGGGTGGCCAACCTGGTCCCTATGAGGAAGAAAAGTGGTGAAATTCACCTTTGCATGGATTTTTGAAATTTGAACAAGGCCTCCAAGAAAGATAATCACCCTCTCCCTTTGTTGTATGAGGTATTGCAGATAGTGAATGGATCCCAAATGATGTCTTTCTTGGATGGGTACTCTGGATGTAACCAAGTCATGTTTAAGTTCGAGGATAGAGACAAAACATTGTTCACCACCAAGTGGGGAATGTTTGCATACCAGAGAATTCCCTTTGGCTTGATTAACGCTAGGGCTACATTTTAGAAGGCCATGGACATTGCGTTCGAGGGCCTTGTGAACCAGTGTATAATCATCTACATGGATGATTTGATTGTCTTTTCCCAGGATAGGTGTGATCACTCCGCCCACCTCGCCCAGATTTATGAGAGATGTCACTGGTACAGAATATCCCTCAACCCTAAAAAATGCATATTCGGGCTCATTGAAGGGAAGTTGCTCGGGCATATTTTCTCTGAGAAGGGTATATCTATTGACCCTGAGAGAGTCGAAGCACTGCTAAACTTGAAAATACCCGTAAGCAAGAAATAAATGAGATATTTCTTTGGGAAGATCAACTTTGTCTAGTGGTTCATCACTGGATTTGCCGAGATTGTGAAACCACTCAATGAGATGATGAAGAAATATACTAAAATTGAGTGGAGTCTTGAAGCAAAGTGGGTGTTCACCTAGATTAAGCAAATGATAATGGAGGCACTAGTTCTGGCCAGTCCAAACTACTCCCTCCCTTTCTACATTTATTCCTTTTCTTCGCCACATTCTGCTGTGAAAGTATTGACCCAAAAGGTCGAAGGGGAAGAATGACCAATATCTTTCATGAGATCCCCCTTCAAGAATGCCAAAGTTCGGTATTCATCATTGGAAAAGTAGGACTTTGCTCTTGTTTGCATTATGAAGAAATTTTGGCATGACATTCTCCGGAGTAAGGTGCATGCCATCATCCCGGACCAGGCAGTGAAATCTCTGCTGATGCAAAGCAAATTGGATGAGAGAAAGGGGAAATGGATGGCCATCCTATAGGAATATGACTTAGAAATGCAACCCATGAAGATAGTCCGAGGCTAGGGACTAAGTAGAGTGATGGCAGAAGAGACTCCCCACATTGAATGTCAGACATATACGATGGAGTCCATTACTCGAGATCCATGGTACACGGACTTGGTGTACTTATTTTTTGAATAAAAGATGCCTGGAGGGATTTCCTCCCAAAAAATGTCATTCCATATGGTTGAAAAGAACACACTTCATGATCAAGAACTCTACACTTTTTCATAGGAATTATGAGGGAGTGTACCTCTGATGCATCGATAGGGTTCAAGCTGCAAAAATAATTGAAGAATTCCATGAGCAGTTTGGAATCAGGCATGGCTCAGCAGATGCCACTACTCATCAGATCCTACAGGCTAGATACTATTGGCCTTGTATATTTAAAGATGTCTACACTCATGTTCATAAGTGCCATACTTGCCAAACCGTGACACATGATGAGCGAAACCCAGCCATGCCTTTGTAGCCAGTTTTTCAAGCTAGAGCCTTTGCCCAGTGGGAATTTGACTTTATCAGGGAGATCAAGCCCAACTCATCTGCCAACCACTGGTACTTCTTGACTACTCATGATTATTTCACCCGGTGGTCTGAAGCCATACCTTGTAAAAACAACACATCAGATGTAGTAATCAAATTCCTAGAAGAAAACATCATCACAAGATTTGGAATGTCTTTTTCTATAGTGTGTGACATTGGTCCAACTTTTTGTTTGGCATAATTACTAGAATGGACCTATGATCAGAAGGTCACTTTGAAGTTCTCCAGCAACTATTACCCCCAGGGGAACAGTGTTTCTGAATCGACTAACAAAAATTTTCTTGAAGTGATCAAACACCTGTTAGAACAGAATCCCTGGGATTGGCTCCAAAAGCTAAGGTTCACCCTTTGGGTAGATTGCATTCAAATTAAGGCCACCCTGGGGACATCCTCATTCTATCTGGTCTATGGCTAGAACCTAATGTTCCCCATTAACTTACAGATCCCAATTTTGGATTTCATGTAGGAATTTGGCAACCGGGATAACATCATGGAGGTTCAGCTCCTAAATCTGGTGTGGATGGAAGAATAAAGAGATGCAGCCCTTGGGCATTTTGCGCGTCACCAAGCAGTGGTAAAATAATGGTTTGACCGAAGAGCCTAGTATAAGTCCTTTCATATTTTGGACTTGGTTCTGCTGTGGGATAAAGCCCGAGAAAAGAAAGGGAAGCACACCAAATTCCAATGGCTCTGGCTTGGACCATATTTGATCTCAGAAATATGCGGGGAAAATACCTATCACCTCAATACCATGACCGGAGAACCTGTCTCATCGCCCATCAATGGACAATTTCTCAAACATTATTTCAAGTGAGGCAAATTTGTCTGGAGTTGTATTATATGTAAATTTTCTTGCTTGTAAATATTTCTTTCCTGGCGCCCCATTTGGAGTGCCTTGTCTTGTAAATAGTTTTGTTGGTGGTCCTCTGGGACCACCTCTTTTTCCCTTTGGTTTTGGTTTTGTTTTGTTCTTTCTTTCCTGGGTTTCTAGTGTTTTTCTCCCATTTTGTAGGCTGGTATACTTTGCATAACATCTAGTCCCCAGGATGGTACCTTATTTATGTTGAATTCAAAATCTATTGTTAGCATGGTGGATTTGGTCTAGTCTCTAGAGTTATTTTGTGAGTCTGGTAACAAGCTATGAGTAATCTTCATTGGATTTATCCCTGAAATTATGGCAATCAGTTAAATCAAAATTAAAGGGAACAAGTAATCAGACACACCGAGGGTAGATCGGTTGCACTGGTTTGTTGGCCCAAGTCTGAACCTTTAGAATTCTTTCCGGGTCTGGAGTTCTTCTTCCCCCATTTAGCAAGTCAAGATGGGTGGAAGGGTGAAAGAAGTACCACCGTTAAATTTAGCTAAGCTCAAGATTAATGGTGAAAGAAGTACCACCCTCCCATCCAGAAAGGAATAAAATAATAAGGAAAGAAAAGATGGGATGAAAACTTTGGTATTCAGGAGAAAAGAGCAAACTTGATGACTTTGGATCAATACATTTAGTGCTTCTTCTCTACTTCTCCCAGAGGTCATCGGCTTGATTCTCTTTCAAAGCACACACTACACAACTGACAAAAGACCAAGGATTGAATCAGGCATGAGCCAGATTTTCTCAAATGCTTCACGCCTTACAAACAGGATGCTCTGAGTAATGATTGGTTCTGGTTTTGCTAACCAGAGATTCTGTGGTTTTCAAATGCACTAAGACATTCATCCTAGATAGTCACCATTTGTTATGCCCTGCATACCCATCCCTACATTATATGTGCAAAATGTTGGGTCCCCTTTTTCACTTTGGCCTTTTCCTTGCTTTCCTTGTTTCTCTTGTTTCTTCTTTGGGTTTTCCTTCCCAAGAGGTTTTGTTTCCTTTTGTTTCTATCTTTCATGTCTCTGGGACCCGGTCCCAGAGTTGGTTGTTTCTTCTCCAGAGCCAGATTTCAAACTCTGAGATTCTCCACCATGATGTCTTCTTTTCGTAAGGAGACATGGTCACTCAGAATCCTCAGGCCCAGAGTCCGGAGGTTTTCTTGTTCCAGAATTTGTGGGGACAAGGGTAACTTTCTTTTACCATGAGTATAAATAGAAATTAATGATCACTTTTACAGTTACTGCGATTAAAAACACTTGTGCTCAGAGTGATCCTCCAGCGATTAAACAGTGATTAAACTGCGAGTCCCCTGTGCTTAGTGTGTTGTTATCCATTTCTTCGAGGTGCTTGTTCATGGTCATCTAAAGGTAGATCTCATTGTAGGAGTGGTCCTGTTGTTCTCTTTCCCCACTCTTCTATAGATTTTCAAGTAGGTCCTCTGGTTCTTTGTTGTTTCCAAATTTTTTCTTTTTGTTTCTGTTTTGTTCTCTGGTTTTGTTTTTCATTTTGCTTCATTTCGCTTTGTCCTGTTGGTTTTGTTTGTTTGGTCTACCTCCCATTGGTTGGTTGGCACCGCTGGAGGGTTGTCCACCCTCCACAAGGTCATAGATTAATGTAAATAATGTATTAATTCCTTAGGTTAGTTTGTGTGTCTCTATAAATGATGTATATTTCTGTATATTTTTTGTATATCTATTTCAGCCCTCGGCTGTCTATATTTTTATGCATGTATATGTTCTGTATATCCTTCTAAGCTTTTGAGTTCCTCACACTCTATCCTACATTCCACCCCACGATACCGAGCTCATTGAGACAAAGTCAACATGGTTCAAACTCGGCACCTTGCTGGTTTGAGCCATGGCAACTTTCTCTCTCCTCTGTCTCGTCGCATTGATGGCGAGATTAATTTCCCATTAGTGAGAATTCAAATGTTTCCTATCTGGCATTCATTTTTTCCCTATGTTGGCCCACTTGTCTTAATTAACGCTTTCAATGCCTTTATAGTGCCTGCTATGTGATCACGTACTGACCAATGTCAGCTAAATTAGGTTTCCCATCAATCACATCGGCACGACAATGACCATTTTGTCTGAACTACGGGCCTCTGCTGCCCCCTATCTTGTATTTCCTCCTATCAGTATATCCAGACACCCCGAGATTTAACTCTCATTTATTTCAAGTATCCCAGGATTATTTTGATGAACGTAACATTTGCTGGATAGGTATTGCATAGTGGCGATGGTTTGAAACTTTAGTGTTCTTTATATACATATCATGTTCTAATGGTTTTCCAGTCTTACAGGTTGTGGATAGATTGATCAAAGATGTCTGACGTTATTGCCCCTCTTGACAGTCCAAAACTACCTACCACTTCCACTCGGGCAGCTATGAAGTCAAAGATGGAAAGAATGCTGGCAAAGCTGCCCCTAACCTCCAAATATCCAAAGGAGGGGGCTATTGCAGGGTCCAAGGTGGACTCCAAGGTCCAGGAAATAATAGATATAGACCCTAGAACTTGGGCCAAATTGCAAGGTCTGATCCAGACCATCTATAGGTTAAAGGCCAAGGGAGAGAAAGTGGCCACTTGCGTGGCTACCTCTAGCATCATAAAGGATGAAAACTTCCCATGTTCAGTGTAGTCACTGAAATTAATAAAGAAACTACAAATTCTATACAATGCACCTACTCACACAGTTCTACTTCCAAATCCCCGACTGCTACAATACCCCACCACAATTGTCACCTTGGACGCCCCAAAGTTTTTCTTCTGGGTTGGGAATTCCTTAGTTCAAAGGGTCCACTGTCATCATGCGGGTCAACTCATTAAAGGAATTTGGAAAAGCTGAGACCATTTCCCGACAACACCTCAATAGTCAGTGGCTGAAGTCCCCAAAGCAAGACCACAAAAGAATGAAGTTGGAAATTTCCCGCGGGGATTTCAAGGAACCCATTCAAGTGGGAATCATATTTTTATGCAGGATCTTCAGATGGCCCCACACCCAGCAATTCTTGGCATGAATGTATTATTTTCTATACTACATCACCACACATAATCGGACCTTCAACTGGGTGGCTATCATAGCCAACCATGTGGATACACAAATGAGGACCGTCACCTAGACCTCTTAGTTTTATATGACTTCATATGTGTTGTGGGCGTTAGCACAACAAAGACCGGATTTTCTAGGTTTGGGCATAGTTGGAGAGCTTGGAAATAGGCCAGGACAAGTCAGACCGTGGGATCATTATCCCCAATTATAGTTGGAACTTAGTTTCCAAATTTTTTGTCGGGTAAACAATGCTTTTGTTTACAACAACATTTTAACACTTACTCGGGATTCTGGGTACCACCTCTCACAGGCGGCAATGACTTTGGTCAGCTCCTACAGCTAGTATTTTATTCAGTTCTAGCATCACACCTACATTAGGGTGACAGGCTTCAATGGGAAGCCCTATCTTCTTCCCTAATATTGCGGGGATAGAATTATTCTCTTAGAGTTTTTCCGGTAGATGATGGATCTGCATGCCTTCTTCACACTAAAGAAGGTCATCAACATCTCATTCCCTTTCTCTTGTGGGAATTACACATGCAGCCTTGCCGTAGCCCAGGAGGCAAACCATGAATTAAAGAGCATGGGGCTGGTGGAATTCCACCATACCCGGACAATTTATGATCCCTGCAGTAGGATTGCCATAGCACTACCCTGGGCATCCGAGCTGGATGAAGTAGATATTGAAGAATTCTGGGCGGACTACTAGGAAATTTTTGATCTTTGGGCTTGACAACATTCAAGGATGAGAAAAGGGCTCATGAAAATGCTCAACCTTCAGACTTTCTTGAAGGGTTTCAAAGATGACGGGCCGCTAGAGGATCCATTATACAAAGGACAAGGACTAGATAAACAGGATCTCCCTTCGGAGGATTGGGCCACTCCAGAAGATCTAACAATTGAAGGGGTATGTCACCCCATCATAGAGGCAAGTCACTAGTACTTTGCCCAGGCATGTCCCAAAAGAACTCGAAAGAAATCAAAAATCAAGAAGACCATTCCCTCTTCAGCCGGCGTCAGACCTTCTTCGTCCATCACAACCGCTGAAGTAAGCATGAGTAGAGGGAAAGAGAAAGAGGGTGCCCTGGTTCCCAACGCACCTCCCTAGGTTCCTACTCTTCTAATGGCCCACCTGCATCAACAAATGGAGTTAGAAAAGTTGTCTAGTTAGCAACTAAGCATGCAGGTATCAGACGGTATTCCTAAAACTCTAATGGCATTTATTCACCTAGGGGGATCCTCCTCATTGGCAGCTATGATGAGAAGACAAAATTTTGTTGAGGTGGAGTCTACTAGCATTCTGGATACTGGGGCTTCACTTATAAGGAAGAAGAATAAGGTGACACCTACACCCAGCGCAGCCGTCAGCCCCTGCATGCCAGAGATGCCCCTTGTAGATGTAATTTTGGAATCTCCTGAACTCAAAGATATCTCAGACTCCTCGCCCCCGTATGATGATTTTGATGACACCTTCTTGATGGAGGAGCTCTTGGAGATTCAATAGGGCATAGGCCATGCGATGGAAGAAATCGCAGCTCAGGACAAAGAAGAGGTCCCTATAGAAAAGCAAATTCCCATACAAAAGGATACATCAAAGCAAGAGGCTCAGGAAGAAGTACAAGCAGAACATGAGTAGGAGAGAATACCGGTCCAAGAGACTAGGGATGCACCAAGGCAGCCCACAAATGTATAGTTGATGGTTGGAGAATCTGGACCTGAGGGAACAACCGTACCTCCAACCATCATGCTTCAATCACCTTTGGTAACTCCAGGTGACCAAGTGCCCCGGAGCACTTTCAGTGAGGTAGTAACAACAACAACAACCGCCTTGTTAAACTTTGGCCAGAGACCTCACCCACCTCTGGAGGACATTCTGATGGAGGAAAATGCTCCAATAGATGAAGCTAATGTGGCCAAGGAGCAGCAGCAGAAAATGGACCAAGAAGTCTCGGACAAAGAAAGTGAAGAAATAGCTGGCACCAGGAGGGATGAAGTCCTAAAAAATATAGAAGAGATTGAGGCTAGAGAGAAGGCTCTAGATGGTGCAACAAGAGATGCTAGTATGGTAGAAAACATTGGGGGTTTCAAAGAACAAGAAACAGAAAAGGAACAAGAACAGGAGGAACTAGAACAAGAGGTGGATAAAGAGCCCAAAGATAATGTGCATTCTGAGAACAAGCCACCGAATTTTGAAAGGAATCTTGATGAACAAGTGTTGATAGCAAGGCCACACCAGCCACTCTAATGGCTGGTGGAATCCAAGAAAATAAAAACCCTGGTGGCAACTACAAGTGCTCCACTCTTGTTGGCCAAAATGATGGCCAGGAACATAGAGGCTAAGAAGCCCAAGAAGGCACGAGTATTCCATACTCTTTGGACTAACCCAGCAGCTAGTGCCATTGAAATTATTGCAACACCCCCAACAAATGTAGATGCAATGGCCATAAGGCCCGAAGACTACAACATAACAAAGCTAGAATTGGGGAAGAGGGATAAGAAAGGTGAATTGGACTTGGTAAAAGAAGCCACCAAGGCAATAGAGGCTAGATACATAAAACAAGGCTAGAAGCTATAGGAGGAAAGAAAAAAAAATGCCAACCTCCTCATGCTTCTGGCAGAACTCACACAGCCATTGGCATAACTCCACCCCAGAACCCCTTCCTCTGGATTGCTACTTGCACAGGGCGATGTGGATTCTCTATGCATCATGAAGAAGAAAGTGCAAGCTATGGATGGGTGGGAAGCCAAGCAAGTGACTGGAATGAGACAATTTCTGGTGATGTCCCTCTCAGACCTTTATAGGGTCGATTCTATTCTTAGCCATGCAAGAGGCTACGCTCAGGTATGGGAGCAAGATTTGGAAAAATATGAAAAGTGGAAGACCAGGATAGAAGAGATCTGCAACATCGGCAAAGAAGTTGCCACAGAGTCTAGAATTTTGGGATAGGAATCATATGATTCCCTCCAAGTCCAGTACTCTACACTTGCACTCAAAATTAAGGTTTGTAAGGAACTGGTTAAGACCTTGAGAGAGAAGATAACGGTAGCCCGATATCCCTTAGGTTTATTTAAATCATTCATGGTTGGGGTATCGCAAGTTGATCCCTTCACCACCGGAACATGTACCCCAGAGGACTATTTCCTCAGTAAGTTCGATGAGTAGATGGAGTCCCTGTATCCGCTAGCCGAAGATTTTGACCAGGGCAGGTTATCCAAACTATCAAAAACTATGATCTGATCGCATGATGCCATTAAAATGGTAGATGAATTATGGAATGGGGCTGGAGAAGTTGAGGAGGCATTAGAGGCTATCTACATTCGGTGGGATAGCATCCAGACTATAGACAAAGAAAACTTAGGCCAAGTATTAGAAGCTTGGGAAAAATCATAAGGAGCAATAAGGCCCTCCAAATTCTAGAGATGTTCAGCGGAAGATGTGTTTTTGTGTTCGTTCATTCTTTCGGAATGCAAGTTCCCAGATCCCAAAATTCTGGATCCTACATTTTTGTATTCTTTAGGTGACCCGTGTCCTAATTCCCAAGGTAGACCGGTCACTTTCAAGGTAGTTAATAAGGGTTGTCAGAAGGTAGGTAACCACAAGAAGGCATGTTGGATTGACAAGAGGTTTTCTGATAGATGGTCTTCCCAAGGTGTCGCTTTCCCATTTATGAGGCATATAGCCTCAATCCCTGGGGGATCATATTTCCTCTCTCTCCTTCTGGCTCTCTTCTCAAGGCTGATTCTTCCACTCCACTTTTCTTGTCTTATTCTTCTAACATGTTAGACCTTTTCCGTCTCGAGGTCTTTTTTAGCGTGGTGCAGGTAGTACCGGCCACTAGATAATGTATTATATTGTAAAGTGTAAAATAAGTTAGGGTTAGGTTTAGGTCAAGTAATGTGTATAAATAATAAGTCTGACCTCATTGCAAGGGTCAGTGAAATTGATGATTTTGCAGTCCATAGCTAATAGAAATTTGGCTCTCTCAGTTCTTAGTTGTAGAGCTCAATGCTCCATAGTCTTTAAGCTTTTAGTAGTTAGATGCTCCCTTGGAGCCACCATTGTACCACGCACCAGTGCTTGCTGGAAAAGATGTTAATGAAGAAGGAACAGTTCTCTCAATGATGTTGTTAGCATTCTATCTTCTGGGTTAACGGTATTTTATGCTTTGTGTTCTTCATGTCCTTTGCTTTGATACTTAAAGTAGATTAACGACCTCCTTTCCTTTGCTACTGATAAAATATGAACTGATGGTTGTATATTTCTTCGGTATTTAGTGTAGTGTGTTAGAGCATTGTTGATGTTTTGAATGTTCAATATAACTATAGGTAGATGAAATCTTTCTAACACTACGGTATCTTTTGAAATTTATTTGTTAAGTAAATGCACGCTTGGAGGCAACCCTAGTCACTTGAATCCCTGGAGAAGATGAGTTGAAGATAACCAGCTATCCCCCTCAAACAAAACAATCACATCTCCCAACCGAGCCCCTCACCATTGAGACCCGATTCTCACATGCTTGGAGACCCGGGAAATCTCATTTCCTCAGACAACCTTTACAGGCGAAGTTGGCCTATACCCCGGTACCAAGTAACAACTTACCTCTATTGGTAGACCCGGTCACAAAGTCCCATCAACAAGACTCTTGAGGCAAGCTTCTTACAATAGAAAAATAGAATACAGAATATTGTGCACTCACATTGGGATCAAATTGAATTAGGAATTAATCCTTTAATTCAACCCATGAGAAAATAGAATTTGATGAAAGTATCACATACCATTCAAGTGCTACACCTTGAAATGTCTTTACAAATAGATTGCAAACAACATCTTCATGTTCAATTTTAATAAAATGGATTAGATCCTTGCAAATCCTTACATGGTTTGTAGCATTTTGTCCATTATTGGGGAAGAACAAAGGAAGCTTATTATGTGCAAGTAAAGGAATCTCATGGAGACCCCCTAGTATACACAAAGGACTACCCATTGGAGCTAGATCTCATCAAGATCTAATCCATTCAAGTGTGCATGTAACCATGAAATGTTTTGATTTGGCCTCCTTCTATTGGCGTAATGATGGAGAGTTTGCATACCACTAATTCTTTGATTTTATAAGTTCTGATTTTGGTTTATGGCTGCGAGGACAGTTAGGACAGTGATGTGTGATTACTATCTAAGTGGATTTTGTGGCTTAGTGTGATGGTGAGAGGGGTTCTCTCTTGACTTTCCTTTGTCTCTATGAGCTCTACGATGATGAATGAGTTCAAGGAACTTGCCTCTTTTCAGAGATGATCTAAGCACTCACTTGAATTGCTCTGGTGAGAAAGATCCGATGTCATCCATCCTTTTAGTCTTAATTCAGCCCTCCTTCTAGCACCACTTCTATTGAGCGTGATGATGGAGGGTTTTCATGCCACCAACACTATGATTTTCTAAGTTGTCGCAAGAATGAATCTCAATTTGGCCCTCCTTCTAGCGCCACTTTTTTTGAGCTTCATTTTTACACAGGCCAACTTGCTAGGATCTCGAGATTTGATTTCCTCTCTTGAAAGAATAACAAAGTTATTCCCAATGTTCTTCAGGGTTGAGTCACAACCTTCTTGGTTACTCAATTGAAGATAAATGTGAATGTTCATGAGGAGGCCTTTGCTGGTACGTTCAAGACATCAAACTGCAAAACAATCTTTAGTACTATTTTTGGTATTTTCTATTTTAACAAGATTAGTGTTTGAAATAAAAATGCAATTTTGTATTTTTGAGGTGATTACAGAATTCAAAGGAACAAAGTAACAATAGATGAAGCAAATTACTGAAACAAAATCCTATGAACATAAACTGCTATAAACCCTTCCTTGAAAATTGAATGGTGGGGAGATTTGGAACAAACCCAAGAGGTATAAATCAAACAAGGTCACAATTCTATACCCAATGGATGAAAGAGTTTGGAGAGAAGATGTATTCACTCATGCAAGATATTCAAAATCTATCAAATCACGAAGCCACAAAGATGTGCACACATATGAGATGGATTTATCGTTAATCCTAATAGATGATCCCTTCCACGCGTTCATCACAGCAAGGTAGATAAACAACATCAAACTCCAACTAAGGTAAACGCGAATTCAAAACACAACAAAGCAAGAGGCTCTTTGAAAGTAATGAACAATGCATACACACATTCACCAATTCACATAGATGGCGGAAATTCACACACCATGAATGAAGCACAAAATGTATATCTTTATTGTATTAAGAATTTGACCCTACTACATTGATTTGATTACAATATATAGAGTTTTTGATCTACCAACTCTGAATGCCAAAATTAGGGCATCAAAGAGTCTAAATTTATGAAAATAAACTAAAACTAAAGCTTAGCTGAAAAGAAACTATTGCTAACTAATACTGAATAGATTGCATGGATTTTAAATCCATTTACAATCAGTTTTTCCATGAAAGAGGAATCAAACCTGTCAAGAAAGAAAGAGAAAGAAGATAGGGTTTCTTTTGTGAACTGGAGTCTTCTTCTTAGTTCTTGGAGTTCTTCCTTAGAATCTTCATCTAGAGATTATTCTTGTGGTGGGAACTGATTGGGAACCCTTAGTTATTCCAAAATGAACTCAAGTTAACCCATCAATCTGATCTGGAGTTCAACTGGCATGCAAAAAGATGATCTCGCTGGAAGCACTCAGATTTTTGACCCCCAACCTCTACTCCAAATTTTTTAGTATCCAAAAATGGCCAAGTGTCTAACTGACTCTAGAAATCTAAAAGTTTCAGCCTTTTCGGAGGCCAAAAGGCTGAAAGGTCCAAAAATATGCAATGTCTCATAGGCCGAAAAGGCCAAAATTCTTCAAAGGCCAAAAATTGCATCGTTTGAGGAGGGCTGAAAGGCCAAAAGGTCGGAAGCTTCCTTTAGTCAAAATTCACTAAGTATGGATCCTTATGACTCTAAAAATTTTGGAATTTCAAAGTTTGAAAGGCCGAAAAGTTTATCGGAGTTTGAAATAGCAAAATTTTAGCAAAAATCCAAAACTTCAGACTGTTGGACTCTGAAAATCCAGTGAAAGTCTGAACTACGAAAAACCAACAGAAAACCTCATGACTTGAAAATGGCTAAGACCAAAATGAATTTTTGGTATGATCCCGAGGTGAGCTTTGCAAAAACTCTTTGCAACTTCTTGGACTTCATCAGAACTGAGCAACTTTATAAATTCAGCTTTCCCTGTTGCCTCTCCCTAAACCCGGAAGGGCATGCTTCAAACTTCTGAACTTCTCCAATACCATTCATGATTTTCTTCATATTTTATCTAAATTGGAGCATATTTTGCAAATCTTTGTTTGTGTTCACATGCAACAATAATTCCTTTGAGGTGTTTGAATGATGTTTCTTTTGGAATAGATTCATGACCTATGTCTTAGTCGATGATCTCACCATGCAAATTGCCCACCTTAGTGGGGGATGTGGTATCCTTTGAAATGGTACTTCATTGGAAGAGTTTTTGTCTTTTCCAACATTCTTTTTAGTGGTTGAGGATTTGACATCTTTGTATCTTGTATGCAAATGCATTTGTTAGTATCATGTTAATGAAAATAAGAAACTAATCTAAGACACCACTCTTATGACGACCCAAATTACAAATTTAGACCATAAAACTACAAAAACTACAAAACTTTATATACAAAAAAGGGGGTCCCCATTAGGCCAAGTGGCCAAAATGGGGCATGTGTTGTGGACCCATAATAGAACTGTTCCATCCTTGTTTGATGGATCCTGTCTTTCTGCTAGTTTGATTGCTTGTAATGATTCTTCTGGTCCTCTTTATTCTCCCTCTTTTGTTGGGAGAATTTTGGGATCTATTTTTCTGTCAGTTGTGCCTATGCTGGGTGCTGGAAACTCAATGAATTCTGGGAAATTTGATCTAGATTTCCAATGCTGGCAAGATGAGGTTTCCAAACTGGAAGAAGGTTGGATTACGATAGAAGGAAAATCTGTCAAGAGATCTTTGCCTTCCTTTGATATGAAACTCTGATCCCATAAGAAGGGGGTTAAGGGATAAATGGTTTGTTTCATGAGTTGTATGGCTTTGGCCTTCTTCTCTTGGTGTTGAGCAGCTGGAGTCTTAGTGTTTCTTATTTTTCTTTTGTTGTTGATGTGCTGGTTTGGGGCTACTGGTTTTAATTGCTGGTAGTTTGTGCTGGGTGGGTTCTTCTCTTGGTCCCCCAGTTGTCTCTTTAAGGGTTGTGATTATTTTTCCTATCTTTCGGTTGTTGTAAAGGGTTATGGTTCCCTTCAAAAACTGTTTTTACCTTAATAAAAAATGTTGTATAAATCCCCATGATTTATAATTACAGAATGCACAATTATTAATCCAATTTTATTAATCTTTGGTTGCTCTATTTTTTTATCTATTTTATATCATCATATGTTTTCTTCTATTTTTCTTTGTTAGATCCATTATGTATCGTGTAGATTTAGCTGCATAATTCTACATGATTATGTGATGTGTCAATGTAAGGGATGATCTAATATAGATTGTCAGAATTCTAAGCCAAGAAAATAATAAAAGTGTTGACTTGACCTTTTATGCACGCATTCTTGACCAAATAATAAATGGGCCAAAAGAAAATATCCATTTAGAAAATGTAATGCATCACCAACTCTAAATTTGCAAATGAATAAAATAAAGTAATGAGCCTGCCAACATGGGCCTAATAGAGGAAATGCCAAAACACTAAAAAAATAAAAATAAAAATTTGAATGTAGGTAAGTGGATCAAATCTACCAACCATGAAACCTCTTATCATAAGCTTTGAACTTTAAAGGAAATAAGTCACTCATGAGATCTATGTAGGCCAATAAGTTTGAAATACACACCACCTACACCAAAAATGTGATCTTTCAGTATAAAATGGCCATCAAAATAGAGATATCAATTATCAAACTAATAAATAGAAGTGCAAACCATAATAGGGTTTGGGAAAATAGAAATTTTGAATGCCACAAACAAATATCATCGTATCTACACAAAAAATAGAAATATGTCACCTAAAGGGGATCCCTAATAATTTTGGGACATTAATTCCTCAACTGCAAATAAACCCATTCATAATCAGACCTCAAAATTGACTATTGATGAAAGATTTTCAAATGTTGTGGGAGTTGTTAGATGTCAAATCCGATATCATGTATCAGTGATCAACCTTTCAAGGTTTTCAAATAGCTATAAACCTTCACAATGGAGAAATAATAGTTCATGAGAAATAGATGATTATACTGAGATATAAAACAATGTATATTGAGATACAAAATAACTTACAAGAATCTTGCTTATAAAGCCAAAGAATAAACTAGTAAGTAGGAATAACAATAAAACTACTAGCAACTGGAAGTACCTAATAGTTAATTAATCATGGCTAAGTAAACTTAAGCATATTAGTAAATAATAATTTACTCCAACACAAGGGGGGTGGAATAAGGCAACAAACTGTTTCAAAAAGTGGGCTTCTAAGAGGGTGATTGGCTGGAATGTTGGGAGAAGGGGTGATTTTCTCTAGGATTGTGCTCAAACACTTGATACAGTTGTTAAGGATGATATAATGGGTTAGTTGTGGGTCTTTATAGACACCTACTGGTTGGTGTTTCTTGTATTTGTACTCACATTTTTTATTCATTAAATTTTCACTCATTTTATCAAAAAAAAAGTGATAAAAGGAAGAGGTTTGATGAATTAACTAAATAATTAAAAAATGATTAATTAAAAATGAGAGAATTTAATGTTAGATTAGTTAAACAATTAAAATTATTTGATTAATATTGATAGACAAACTAATGATAAATGATGACGCGGTGAGATGAGAATGTGTTAGCAATTTTTAGGGTGCTACATATATATAACATAAAAATAGAAAATAAGAGAAAATAAAAGGAGAGGATGATTTAATAGTCTAAATAAGAGGCCCTTTTTCATTAAGAAAATTGAAATCTTTTGAATTATGATTGTGAACTGATTAAAATAATATAATATTTATTGAAGATGAAATTATTTGATTTGTAAGCTAGAAGGATACTCTTGAACTAGGTTGTTAACAAAAATTTCTAATTCTTAGTCTAAGAGAGCACAAATGATTAAAAATGGATAGAAATATATGACTAGGTAAAAAGAAATGATAGAGAACAACCATTATAAGAAAACATATTTACCTTGGAGAATGTTAGAATATGTAATCTTTCCTTGGTGAAATATATTATAAACCAAGGTAGTTTAGTTTATTTATTATGTAAGAAGGAGATTCTTATAGAATCCCTACATGAACGCATGTCCTCTTGTCCATGTGT
>MU224737.1:2563077-2582995 GCA_018584345.1 Thuja plicata | reverse complement strand
TCCTCCTTAAGAGGAAATAGCACAAGTGGCACACACATTATGAATGTGGCTCACATGCACATGGGAGTTACATTCAACTCCTTTCTTCTCATCTCTACATAAGAGATGCTTCTTTTCTCTTTATTTCTCACATACACAACATACTTCTTCTCTCTCTCTCTCTCATTCTTCAAAATATTGTATGAGCTAAATCTCTCTCTCTCTCTCTCTTTGGCTATTTTGCCCATTCATAATTCACGGGGGTTTTTTTTACGCTTTTCCCCCTTCAAAAACTTCTTGTCTCCCTTGTTGTTTCTTTTTGGTGTATGCTCTAAGGAATAGTTTAATTCATGATAATCTTCCTTTTTCCTAACTCATTTGGATTAATATGTTCCTAGCTCGAATTTGATTATCCATTTTAACAGAGAAACTCTTGGTTGGTTAAAACTCTAGTGAATGTGAGCATATACTCAATACTTCAAAATGAAATCACAATGGAATAATAATACTTAGGTTAATAGATAGCGCCTCCAAAAAACTAAGAAAAATTCCAATGGCCTCTAATACCTCTCAAAATCACCTTGTTATTATAATGAGACTCGTATAAAATAAATTCCCTATAATAACTCTCAATCACTTTTTGTTTTGAACAAACCAAGAAAAAAGATTGGATAACAAAAAATTGAGAAATTAGAATATGACTAGATGTTATAAATGAGTGCTTGTGAGGTGATTTTTTCCTACAAAAAATAGATTTTCACTATATGTTGAAACTAGAACTTACATCAAAACAAAAAAAACACAAGTTATTTAAGGTATCCTCACACATCAAGGCTAATATAAATGTTGACACCTCACTCTTCAGTGTATATTTTTTCCTTGTTTTACCCTATAGGTTTTGTGTCTTGTGACAATAAGTAATTTGAGAAATTTCATAAGAGTCACCAAATTAAAATATTTTATAGGTTGTGTATTCCTCTCCCTTATACATAGTCAATTTATCAAATATATCAAATTTAAATAATTTTCTAAGTGTGGGGTTTTTTTAAGCCCTTTATTCTAACAAAATTCCCAAATGGATTCAAGTTTTGAGAAATTAAGAGTTAAAATGATCAATTTATGCGTGGTTGTACAACTTTTACTAGTTCTAGGAAGCTCCATTAGCATTGATAGTTGTTCATAGAACCATTAGAATTGTCAATTTTGTTGGTGTTTTCCAATTGATTTTGCTAAAATCTCTCTAAAGGTTGGCCACTTCTTATATTCAAAGGCCTTAGATAAGTTTCCAACAAACAAAGATTAACCCTAAGGCTAGATCCTTCTACACTTTTTCATTCTTCAAGACCAAGGGGGGTAACCCTAGATCTACTTCAAAAAAATTGTATCATATTGTATAGGAAAAATATTCTCATTTATTGAACTAAAAAAATATTAAATGATCCATTGTTTTGTTATATTGGACTAATTACTTTCCTTTCTATGAGAATATGAAATCCTAACTTAACCTATCAAATGCATAAAAGTATATTTTCATTTTTTGATTTAGACTAATTTACGATCTGAAAAACTCAAAAATATTTATACTAGTGCCTTATTAGGGCTATAGAGACAGAATATAACATGACATTTATAATTGTTTAGTAAAATTAACTCAAAATAAGTTGGTTCATGAAACTATCACCTTACACCAATTTACCCTTTTGTAATTCCTTATATAATTATACATTTTGATCCTCAATATGATGTATAGAACAATTATGTTTAATCCAAAGCTCTTTAACCCATAAATTGAACATACACCATGAAAACATCATAGATTTAAAACATATGGAACTTGTCCATTATATCTCAAAGAGTTGTAGATACAATATTATGGAAATAATTATAACAAAAATGATGAAGTTTAGATTTTGAATTTTTTGTAATAGGCATGCAGAGTATTCAAGTTGTATCATCCAAATATGAACACCTATCTATGAAACTTTACAAAAAGTTTGATCTCTTAAGAAAATTTAGAGGTAGAAGAATGTACAATGACTCAAGAATCCCTTTTATAAGAACAAGGGAACAAACAAGTCTAAATACAATTATACACTTGTCATATTTGTAAATTAAAAATTATGAAAAAAGAAAGCATGCCAAAATATTTAGAGAGAAAAATAGACTAGAGAAAGAGAAACTAAAGTTGGCTTGATATATTAAAACTTGAGAAAAATTGACTTGCTTCTATTTCCAAAGATGGAAAAATATTATACACACAAAAATCAGGAGTTAATCTTCCATGCCTTCTTATGACACAATACTTCTCATGGTGTGAAAGTGCAAAGTGAGTGTGGGAAGATTTGAGAAACTTGCACTTATATGAACAATTTCCTTGGGAAGAAACTTGATTTTCTTCCTCATATTATAAGAGATGGGGATCCTTTTGATGTGACATTTTAAGGCATGCTTCAGTTTTCTAGTTAGTATATAGTGTTGCATCAAAGTTTGAATTAATTTTGATTATTTGTTATGCTTTGTGATGTTGAAAGTGTTTGACAGTGGTGAATAGTAATAATGTGGGAGTTCTACTTTAAAAATGGGGTGCAATCCAAGGTAGGTAAAAATATTGAGATTGAAAGTATTATCGCCTACTTATTTTTTGGTAGTGTAGGCCCTATATCTAAGTGGATGAATCTTACTATTAGGTCTTATGAGTTATTTCTCATGAAAATGAACCATAATCATCCACTATTTTGAAGGGTATCTAACATGTGCTAATTGTCATGGAATTATTTGTACTTAGCATTTGTATTTTAGGGAATGGCTTGTACTTATTGTTGTTTTTGTTGAATGTATTCAATGAAATTGGTGGCTTTGAAACTTTTTGAGTTAAAAATGTTTTTGAATATGGTAACATGGGATAGCCTATGTCAATAAGTGTTAGTTATTGTAAACCTAAGCATACCTAAAAATTATTATTTTGTAAAGTTTTAAAGAATTATTTTGTAGCTATGTTGAATGAAAGGTGTTTCCATGTATGTGTCAGTTTTTGGAGTTGTACATTATACTGTCATATTTACTAATATTTGTTCCTATCAGCCTATAGATGGAAGGAGAACTTTTCCAACTTTGTGTCCTACAATGACCAAAGTTCTTTCTAAAATTTAAACAATAATTTGGTGTCTCAACTAGAGATAATGGAAAAAGATCATCCAAATTGAGCCCATACATTTTGAAAGTATAATTGATTTATTTCTAGAGAAGAAATGGACATTTTACAAGGCACCAAAATTATTGTCTTGGAGTATCTATATACCATTATGTACATGATCATAACCCCTTTTGGTTTAGTGATAACTAGAGAAAAAGTCCATGCAAATGAATTACAATAACATTGTAAAAACAAACAAAGGTTGTACATATATTTAATTTTTTTGTTTGGTTTAGTCATAAAAACATAGGCATGAATTGTTGGATGATATCAATTTTGGTTACTTATCATGTTGTTGATATTCATGTTTTGTCACTGATGTCAACATATATTTCTATGGAGAAGATAGACTGGCTAGAAGGAGTGTATGAACACTGTATGGATGATTCAAAATGATCAAAGTTGGGTTTATGTAGAAGGATGTGTGCTGCCCTTATTCCTAAGGTTGCTTGGCTCTATGTTACATATTGTGGATGTTACATTTGATTTGGTGAAGATTGGTTTTTTGGACTATAACTATGATTTTGGACAGAGCAGGTCTTTGTGTTTTGGGTATATCTTTCTACTGAAGATATTTCAGAACTTGCAAGCTTACTAATGGACAGCCGACATATGGTAGAGTAATGGGTTGAGTTTGATTGATGTTTGGATATTGATGAAGTCAGCTATGGAATGTATTCTAGAGAAGACCTATTTCCTAGCTGACTTCAGACATGTAGCATGTGAAATTAATTGTGAGCATGAATTACAGATCTAGAAGTATATGTAATGGATTGTAAATATTGTATACTTGTTATAGATACCATGTGTATCTTAGAAAAGAGATATGCAATTATTTGTATGATGGAAAGCCTTAAATTGGCCGACCTAGTTAATTATATATTAGGAAAGCTTAATTGGCTGACCTAATGAATTATTGTAAGAGTGTATATATGAATGATAATTCTTGTGGAGAAGTGTGAAAGAGAAAGAAAAGGATGAGAGGTGTGGAAGTTGTGAAGCTTGTTGATTGCTTGATACAAGAAGAGTTGTTAATTCATTGGAATTGACCAAGAAAAGACAGTTGCTATCAGATAGTTCACTAGAATGTGTATTTTATTTATACACTTGATTCAGATTGTGAATCCTTGAGGGTGGCTTTAACCTTCTTTTGGCAGTGAGCCTACTATTTTCTTTGACTCCTAACAGGGTCTATCTCCTAACAGGAACTGTGTACTGTAATGTTGTAACAAGCTTCTAACAGAGCTAATATCTTTTAACAGGGATACTATACTCTCAGTACATTATTTGTGGGTGTTAATTCCCATCGGGGTTTTACCTTTAACACGGTTTCCTCAATAAAAAATATTGTGTTATGGTGTTGGCTTTTACTATGTTATCATTTACACTTACAGATTTGATTTATAAAGTTTAAATTTTAATAATCTATATTACAACTGATTCACCCCCCCCCACTCTCAGTTGTCTTGTGGACTGTTATTCCTAACAATTGGTATCAGAGCTATTGGTCCTCAAAGAGAAAGTTTAACAGTTGGAGGTGTTCTTGAAGATGACTTACTACAGGAAGGATAGTCCAAAGTTTGATCCTAAAAACTTTGACAGTTGGCAGAACAAGATGAGAGCACATTTTCTGTGTTTGGGAATTGATTACTGGATGATAACAAAGAAGAAGGAAAAGGTAGCGACTAAGGATGAATTAGAGAAAGCCACTGAAGATGAAAATAATCTTTTCATGCAACATGGTTGCAAGGGAATCCTTGATCAACGCACTATCAAAAGGAGAATTTACTGAAGTAAAGGACTTGGACTCTGCACATGAAATCTGGACAAGATTGGAAGCACTATATGTTGGAGACAAATTTACAAAGCAAGAAAAGTTACAAAACTGGAAGACAAAGATGGAATCACTGAAGATGAGAGAAGATGAGAACATCAGAGCATATGGACAGAGAATTACTGAAGTGGTTCCTGGTATTAGGAACCCTGGAGGAACTTACACTGAGGAAGAAGTAATTGCAAAGATACTCAGACCATTGACACCTGCATACAGAGCCAAGGTTCAGGCTATAGAGGAGATCATACCTTTGAAACTAAACTTCACTAGAGAGATGTTGATTTGCAAGCTAACTACATTTGAAGCCATAGAATTGGGAGATACTTTACATGAGGTTGAGTCAGCCTTCAAAGCAACCATGCACAAAAGCAAAATAATTTTACCTAGAAATGCAAGAACGGGCAGTAATTACCTAAGAGAAGAACTTGGAGCCTATGCTGATGAATGGGGACAAATGCATGAAGAATAAATAAATCTAGATAAAATCGTAGCACTAATTTCCAGAAGAGAAAAGAGAGGTAAGGCTAAGTTTGAGGGAAAATTACCATTGAAATTTTTTTCATACAACAAGATCGGTCATTTTGCATCTAGATGTCCTACAAAAATTCCTAAACACAAACCTAAGTTTTTCAAGTCTAAGTTCTCAAAGGATAAGGAAATTTATTATGCTAGTGAAGGTATATCTGATGATGAAGATGGTGACTATGATGAAATAGGATTTATTTCTATTAAAGATGATGAACCTACGCATGAAGAAAAAGCATTAGTATCCGTAGTTGAAAATAAATCTGAATGGGTCATAGATAGTGGTTGTTCACATCATATGACTAGAGATAAAAATAAGTTTGTGAGCTTGAAAAGACATGATGGTGGTGTTGTTATATTTGGTGACAATACTCCTAAACTTATTATTGGAATTGTATCTATTTCCTTGGATGGAAAGACTAATACTGACAATGTATTACTTGTTGATGGACTTAAGCACAATTTGTTGAGTGTTGGACAACTAGTGGACAAGGGTTATCAACTGAACTTCATAGATGGAAAATGTTCTATCAAGAGTAAAATAGGAGACTTGATAGCATCTGGTACTAAATCCATAGGTAATGTATTTGAATTGAACACATCTGAAGCTTCTTGTTTTATTGCAAAGGTTGATGACAGTTGGTTATGGCACAAAATATTTTGTCATGTTAATTTTGATAACATTGTGAAGGCAAGTATGACAAAAGAAGTAAGAGATCTACCTAGAATTGTAATTCCATCTAACACTATGTGTAGAGAATGTGTTATGGGGAAACATACTAGAAGTACTTTCAAGAGAAAAGCTTATTCAGCAAAAGGGAAGTTGGATCTGGTGCATATAGATCTGTGTGGTCCTACAAGAACAAGATCATACTATGGTGAAAGGTATTTTATACTTTTTGTTGATGCATTTTCTAGAATGATGTGGGTTACATACTTGAGAGAGAAATCTGAAGCATTTGACAAGTTTAAGTTATTCAAGGAAAAATTTGAGAATGAATCTGGTTTAAAGATGAAGTGTTTGAGATCAGATAGAGGAGGAGAGTTTACATCAAAACTATTTAATACATACTGTGAAGAAAATGGAATACATAGACAAAATTCAGCCCCTAGAACTCCACAACATAATGGGATAGCAGAGCGAAGAAATAGAACCATATTAGATGCTGCAAGGACTATGTTGCTAGAAGGAAATGTGTCACATGTTCATTGGAGAGAAGTAGTTGGCACTGTTGTGTACACATTAAATAGAATTCAGATCAGAGAAGGTACAAATAAAAATCCTTATGAATTATGGTTTGATCATGCACCTACTGTGAAATATTTCAAAATATTTGGTAGTAAATGTTATATCAAGAGAGATGATGAGATAGGCAAGTTTGATGCTAGAAGTGATGAAGTAATATTTCTTGGTTATTCCACTAATAGTAAAGCATATAAATGTTTCAATCTGAGACTGAGGAAACTAATTGAAAGTGCCAATGTGAGGATAGATGAAAATTTTCAAATTCATGAAAGATTATATGAATGTGGTCAGATAACAGAAATAAGAGAAGTTGATGCTGAACCTGAAGGACCCTTGATGATCAAGAATAATATTGAAGAAGAAGAACATGTCGAAGCTACTGAGACATTGAAAAAACCAAGGTATGTCAAGATAAAACATCCCGAAGATCAAATTATTGGTGATGCTAGAAAATTCATGATGACTAGATCTAGAGTTAGAGATGAGATTTGTTTGATTTCTCAAGTTGAACCAAAGACTACTGATGAAGCTTGTAAAGATGAATCTTGGACTAAAGCCATGGAAGAAGAACTAGAACAGATAAATAAAAACAATACTTGGGAATTGGTTCCAAGACCTAAGAACAAAATTGTGATTGGAACTAAGTAGGTTTTCAGAAACAAGATGGATGAGGAAGACACAGTGGTAAGAAACAAGGCTAGAGTGGTATGTAAAGGCTACTCACAACAAGAAGGCATAGACTACAAAGAAACATTTGCACCTATTGCAAGATTGGAGGCTGTGAGACTATTCCTTTCTTATGTTTCACATAAAGACTTCAAAGTGTATCAGATGGATGTCAAGTCAGCATTCTTGAATGGTGTTCTAGAAGAAGAAGTGTACATTGAGAAACCTGATGGTTTTCCTTTGACAGATGATGAAAACATGGTTTGTAGACTGAAGAAGGCACTATATGGACTGAAACAAGCACCAAGGGCATGGTATGCAAGACTGGATAAACATCTACTTTTTCTTAGTTTCAGAAAAGGTAATGTAGACAATAATTTTAATTTAAGAACTGATGAAGATGGAATCTTAATTATAGAAGTCTTCGTTGATGACATCATTTTTGGAGGTAATGATAAAATGAGTAAGAAGTTTGCTAAAGAAATGGAGAATGAGTTTGAAATGTCAATGATTGGTGAGATGAAAAATTTTCTTGGTTTGCAAATTAATCAGAGTAAGAATGGCATTTTTATATCTCAGAACAAGTATATTAAGGAAATGTTGAAGAAATTTGGAATGGAAGATTGTAAACTTGTTGGTACACCCATGGTAATAGGGAACAAACTGCCTAAAAATGATGAGACTCAAAGTGTTGGGCAGACTAAGTACAGATCAGTGATTGGTGGTCTACAATATATAACACACACTAGACCAGATATTACCAATGCAGTTGGAATTGTGGCTAGATATGAGGTAGATCCTAAAGAGACACATTTTTCTGTTGTGAAAAGAATTTTTTAGATATTTAAAAGGAACAATAGAATATGGATTGTGGTATGAAAAATCTGATGATTTTACATTGCAAGCTTTTACTGATGTTGATTGGCAAGGTAATGTGGATTATAGGAAGAGTACAAGTGGTGGTGCATTTTTTCTTGGAAAAAGGCTGGTTTCTTGGTTGAGAAAGAAGCAGAACTGTATTTCTCAATCTACTGTTGAGTCAGAGTATGTTTCCGTTGCAATAAATTGTACACAAGTTGTTTGGATGAAACAAATGTTGAAGGACATTGGAATAATTTTAAAAGAACCAGTGATTATCCATTGTGATAACACCAGCATAGTGAATATGTCAAAGAATCTTGTAATGCATTCAAAGACTAAACATATTTCCATCAAGTATCATTTCTTGAGGGAGAAGGTAGCAGATATAGAGATTAAGCTGGAGTATATTAGCACCAAGGAATAGATAGCAGATATATTTACTAAACCTTTGCCAAAATATTCTTTTGAACATCTAAAAGGCATGATTGGTGTGATAGCCACTCCTAGTGAACACTAAAATGATGCAGATACGCATCAGTCCAGTGGATCTCATAGCTATATCATTCTCTGGACTTGATATATGGATCTACTCCTTAGGGGGAGTGATCGTAGGAGAATACTATGGAGTACATTTGGGTGATCTTGCACCTAGATAATTGGACATGAAGACTTGAAGAATACAGATGAGTTATGGCACCCTTTGCCATTGTTGCCAAAGGGGGAAGAAATCTATGTGAAAATCCCTACTATTTTGGGGAGATTTGTGTTGAGGATATTGAGAAGATTGTATTGAGAGAAAGTATTTTTAAGTTGATGCATATGGATTTTCCCATATGTTGCCATCAATGCCAAAGGGGGAGATTTTTGGATGATATCAATTTTGGTTACTTATCATGCTGTTGATATTCATGTTTTGTCACTGATGTCAACATATATTTCTATGGAGAAGATAGACTGGCTACTTAACTAGAAGGAGTGTACAAACATTGTATGGATGATTGAAAATGATCAAAGTTGGGTTTATGTAGAAGGATGTGTTTTGACCTTATTCCTAAGGTTTCTTGGCTCTATGTTACATATTGTGGATGTTATAGTTGATTTGGTGAAGATTGGTTTTCTGGACTATAACTGTGATTTTAGACAGAGCAGGTCTCTGTGTTTTGGGTATATCTTTCTGGCGAAGATATTTCAGAACTTGTGAGCTTACTGATGGATAGCCGACATATGGTAGAGTAATGGGTTGAGTTTAATTGATGTTTGGATACTGATGATGTTAGCTATGGCATGTATTCTAGAGAAGACCTATTTCCTGGCCGACTTCATACATGTAGCATGTGAAATTAATTGTGAGCATGAATTACGAATCTCGAAGTATATGTAATAGATTGTAAATGTTGTATACTTGTTATAGATACCGTGTGTATCTTAGCAAAGGGATATGTAATTATTTGTATGATGGAAAGCCTTAAATTGGCTGACCTAGTTAATTATGTATTAGGAAAGCTTAACTAGCCGACCTAATGAATTATTGTAAGAGGATATATATGAATGATAAATTATTGTGGAGAAGTGTGAAAGAGAAAGAAAAAGAAGAGAGGTGTAGAAGCTGTGAAGCTTGTTGACTGCCTAATACCAGCAGAGTTGATAATTCATTGGAATTGACCAAGCAAAGATAGTTTCTATCAGACAGTTCGCTGGAATGTGTATTTGTTTTATACACCTGATTTGGATTATGAATCCTTGAGGGTGGATTAAAACTTATTTGGGCAGTGTGCCTTGGCAGTGAGCCTACTATTTTGTTTGACTTCTAACAAGGTATGTCTCCTAACAGGGACTGTGTACTGTAATGTTGTAACAAGCTCCTAACAGAGCTAATATCTTTTAACAGGGATACTATACTCTCAGTACATTATTTGTGGGTGTTAATTCCCACCGGGTTTTTACCTTTAACAGGGTTTCCTCGACAATAAATATTGTGTTATGGTGTTGTCTTTTACTGTGTTATCATTTACATTTGCAGATTTGATTTATAAAGTTTAAAGTTTAATAATCTATATTACAACTGATTCACCCCCCCCCTCTCAGTTGTCTTGTGGACTGTTATTCCTAACATGAATATACTTGATGATAATTGAAGAGTGTCCTCTAGAATATAACCTATATTATTGTGAGACTCTTCTTAAATTTTAAGTTTCTTTCAACCTTGTTGAAATGTGTCTCACATATTATTTCACTTTATTCTCCTTGTGTGATACACAAATTCAAAATGTGATAAGAGTCCTGTTGATGGGACTTTGTGATGGCCTCACCACCAGGGAGAGAGTTGTCACTGGGTACTAGGGTATTGGCCAACTTTTCCTAAAGAGGTTTACTGGAGAGTGGGCTCTCCTATCCTCCAAGCACCTGGTATTCATGTCACGATGGTGTGGGATTAACCTAGTTGGACAGGTGTATTTGAGGGGATAGCTAGTTTTGAAAGAAAGTATCAAAAGATAGGACAGGGTTAGTGTAAATATCTAACTATAGTCTTGATATACATTTCCATAATATCAACAAAGTTCCAGGTGAAAAAAAAAATAACAAATACTGAGCATACATATGATCGCCAATCAGACATATACCAGTAGCAAGGTAAAGCATTTCATTAAATCACTAAATAAATGGAATAGAAGACATAAGAAAGCATACAACATGAAAAAATTTCATTAATTCCATGATCATAAATAATATAGAACATGGTGCCAAGTAGTGCTTCTCCTTCTTTCATTAGCTTCAAATATAGTGTCACTAGCAGTTACACTAGTGGCTCCAAGGGAGCAATAATCTACTCATAACTTTGAAATAAAGTAGCTAGAAAACTTGTATAACTTGTGGACAACTAAATCATCAATTTGCCAACCCTTGGAATGGCTTCAGGTTATAGAAATCTTATCTACCTGGAGAACTTAACCTATGCAAGCTATTTACATTATATTACAATATTTACAGCTGGTACCACCTACGTTGTTAGGATCATCCTACTATATACAATCATTTGAGAAGAAAAGAGAGGAAAGAAAGAAGGAAGTTCTAGGAAATCCAGTATTGAGAAGAGTGCCTTTGTACTTGTCGATGTGATGGTGCATCCTGAATGACTTGGGCCATATGCTCTCATTAATGCATTTCTAGTTCTTGGTCGTCGAGTGGTACTTCATACTCCAGATATTAAATGTTGAAATGGTGCCTTGGGAGATGGGAGACATTTTATTTGAAATTTCCGGCCAACAGTGACCCATCAATCCATAAATCATGGCCTTAGGTCTCACAAAAAAATGTACAGTGATTGGTCGGCTCAGGGGAGATATCAACGCCTATCACCATAAAGAATACAAAACTTGGGACCCAAAATTCTAGAATATGGGACCTTGTGCTCAAAGACTAAAGAATTACTACTCAGAACTTATCATCAAGGAAGGAATCCCAAAATTTTGGGAAATTTTATTGGCTCTTGAACTTCTCATAGACTTCCAGAATCTGGAGTATGCTCTCCTCTTCCACATCCTTCAGACAATCTCGATGATCAACCAAACACTACAAGTGATTGTTGACATCCTCAACCTTCTCCTTCAACTCTATAGAAACCTTGGAAGCATCATGGGATCTGAGTATCATCTGGGAGAGTTCCTCCATTACAGTGCTACTAAAATTTTTGGCAGGCCGAAATTGAACTTTGGCCATCTCATCAAATTTGCTGAGTATGGTATCAATGGGAGTATAAGCCCCGGGGCTGAGTGGGTTAGTCAATGTAAGCTCCTTGATAAATGTAACATATTGATCTAGTGGGGTTCGGATTTCCAAAAGATGTTCCTACACCACCCTTACCAGTTGCTTTCCAATCGCGACTTTGAATACAAGTCTGGAGTACTAGCACTAGTACATTTAACCTAAATTTTTGACTTAAATTATCAACAAGGCATTATATTTATTTTTCTTGGTCGGATTATAGAAGATAAATTTTGATTTTTTTAAAGTAATGCTTGTGTTCATCATAATTTCAATGAACACCCATGTTAGTCAGAATTTTGATGAACACGAGCATTAGTTTTTTTTTTAAAAAGATATCTATTTATTATGTTTCCTTATGCACAGTAGTCAGAGACCACAAAGGGAAGAAGAAGTGAGGGCACGAAGGTTGGTGAGGGCTCACAAGTAACCCTAAGCAATATTTATCATTCTCTGATCTATTTTCATGGTCTTCTCTATGATTCCTCTACATTTTGCATACATATTTGTACCACATAATCAAGGCTATGAGACCACATATCATTGAGGAGCTTCCTGGCCTTGTATGGATTCCATGACATTCTATGAGATCATATTTATTTTAAGAAATTTGTAATAAAATAGTTCATGTACTCTGTTTGTGCAATGATAATTCGTATCCAATCTACCCTGTCACTAAAATATGCTCAAACTTTGTTATTTGATTGATCACCATGGTCTATTTCACAAACCCCTAATATAGCATAGGAAAGCAAGGAAAAGGTTTTCTATATATGGATTTAATCCTATCAAAAGCATTTGCATCTATAAAAATATTTTCCAAAGAGATCCTCTTCACTGCCATCAAATAGGCAGGGAGGATGTAGACACAAGACAAGGAAAATGGTAGTTTTTTTGAAATCTGCGTTGATAAATTTGAAATTAGAGTTTTTGTTTAAAAAATATTCCATGGTAATATATTTTGTTATACATGAGCAACCTAGGGTATTTTATCAAGAAATGAAAATGTTTTGTTTTGTAGATTGTAGTCTTTGTTGGAGGAATCTATTAACTTTATGCTGGAGACCACTCTAGCCATTTTGCTATCTAAATTTAGTATCTTTTGTATCCACTTTCCTCTATGTTGCAGTCTACATTCTGCATCATTTCCACTCCTCCATTATGTTGGAGTTTTCTAGAATCTTTTTTAAAACTCTATTTATGGTTGTTGGATATTCTCTTTTTTATATCGAATTGAATAAAATCATTTTTTTATTTTGGTTTGTTGTACCAGACTATTGCTTTGTTATGTTTATTGTTTTTATTCTCTTTTTTAAATCAAATTGAATAAAATCATTTTTCTACTTTGGTTTGATGTAGCAGACTATTTATTTTTTATGTTAATTGTTATTCTCTGCCCTTGAAATTGGTATCAGAGCTTATTGAAGATCTAAGGGATTGTTGTTGTAGAAGCATCTACTCCCAATAACTAAAGTTTGCAGTATCTACAAACAAACAAGGAGTTGTTGATGAAAGGAGATACAAAAAGTTGGACTGATGTAGCAGTTAGAAGATAGATTTTGTGAAGGGGGTCATTGAAAGACTAAAGAATGCATGTGAAGCTGTCGTGAGGGGAGTTTTAAATCACTGTAGTAGTTTGGATTGAAGGAATGACATCAAGTAATGATCTTTTACAGCTCCAAATCCCCATTTTCCCAAGTAAAAATTATGATTTTTGGGTAATAAAAATGAAATCCTTATTTTTTCACAAGAATTATGAGAGATGGTAAAAATTGGATTTACAGAACTACAAGATCAGGCTACATATCTAGCATTAACTAGAAATCAAAAATATGAACTTAAGTAAAATAGGTTAAAAAATGCAAGAGTTGTAATTTTTATTCAGCAAGTTGTGGACGAGTCAATCTTTTCTAAGGTTCTAGCAGAAAAAACATCTAAAAGGCTTGGGGAATGTTAGAAAATATAAATTAGGGTACAACCAAGGTTACAGTTATTAAGTTAAAAACTCTTAGGAGAAATTTTGAGAATTTATAAATGAATGGTTCTCTAGAGACCATTATGAGTCAAGTTATGAATGTTATGAATCAAATAATATCTAATGGAGAAGAAATGTTAGATCAGAAGATTACAGAAAAAAATTCCAAGAGTTTGCCTAGAAAATTTGATTCAATAATTGTCACAGCTAAAGAATCTAAGGATTTGGCACAGTTATGGGTAGATGAATTGATGGGATTTTTGTTATCATGAGTCCAAAGTAAATAGAAATAATAAAAATTCTTTTGAGAATGCTTCCAAGTCTTGGTGATCATCTGGAAAGGGAAGAGGAAGGTCAAGTCTTAGAGGAAGAGGCCATGGTAGAGGTGGAAGGAGTAATTCAGACCAAGGTGAAAGAATAATCGATCAAATCAGTACTACAAAAATTGAGGACATGACAACAATCATTTTCAGTGACACACATAGAGGTTTGATATCTAATATTTAGTTTCACTGCATTCTATGAAACATATTTCCTCTTCTTCGCCTTGGAAATCCTGCGACCAAAACTAGGGCACAAGACTTCTTCCCACGAGGCTGCAGGAAAGTCAATAAAAAATAAAATAAAACCTTCATTCCATCCTATGTCCTCTATGTAGAAGATGTAGATAAGTATATTCAATCTTCCCTCATCAAAATAAATCATCTAAACCTCTATAAAAAATTTAAGTTGAAGGTCAATCTTTGGAATGATTTCTTGGAATTCATATTAGAGCACACATGGGTATGAGTACTTCTATTTCATATCAGTGCACACATGGGTATGAGTTTTTATAAATATTGAAAAACTCTATTGGATTACAAAAGAGGTGATACATGTGGTAACATGGTTACATATAACAAGAGACATTCAATTAAAAAATAATATAAATAATGAAAATTTTATAGAGCTCGTAGGCACCATGATGAATGAAAGAAATCTAGATGTGTCAAAAATTGCAAACCTTGTGGTATAACATGCAACCCTATGCATAATATATACGATCTGCTAAAAAATGAGGGCTTCACCATATTCACCACCTACCAAATGGTCATTCAAGGGAAATAAGATACAATTGTGCAATATATTGAGAGACCAACTGCTATAGAAAATTTAATGCAAACAACAAATAAGCAATTACTTATTTTGGTATGAGTCACTCATAATTTTTCTTGTATTCTATTCCATGAGTACATTAATTAATTTTTCCCAAATAAAATAGAGTTAAAACACTACACTTACATCCCAAATCAATAGATATGTCAAACACTTTAAAGACAATACCTCCCAAATTAATTTTTATTTTTATATAAATCTTTCTAGCAAGAAATACAACAAGAGAAAGAATATCTTACTCAATAGAAAGGAAAAATGAAAACCAAGTGAATCTTGTTGTAGACCATTAGGATCATATGTTTATATAAATAGTTGAATCAATAACTAAATGATAAATTCCTCTACCATATGAAGTAGAAAATGTTATTGTAGAGACAAATGTACAAACACTTTTAATTGTTTTTAGAAATCCAAATCGGAAGCTCTTTCACATCTAGAGAGTTCATCAGTAAAGAACACAAATAAAAGGCCATGAAACATCAAAAAATAAAAAATCTAAGTTACATAAAAGTGGGATTTGAGTTAGATCCTACCTCACAAAATCTAATATTAATATCTAATGCTCCTACCATAGAGAACCATCAAAAGTATGGCATTGTAGATGCCACAAGACAAAATTCATTAGAATTGAAATCAAAGATTCACATACACACAAAAAATCAAGAAAATAAGAGTGGATAAAAGCTCCCACCAACTATTACAAGAAGGAAACCACCAACATAATTTTCCTAACAACACAAGTAAGATAATACATCTAAGTTTTAAACAAGGAAAGTAATAGAAGCTCCAACAAAAATGATCATTAAGAAAATAAATGTGAGCTCTCAACAAAAGTAGTAGAAATCTAAATTAAAGTACACTCTTGAGAAGGAAAAAAGGATACACTTTTAAAAAAATGAAGCAGTGGAGTAAGAAGAGACAAGTACATAACAACCACCTCTAAAGAAATAAAAGAGATCTTTGAAGTGAGCAATAGTTTTGATAGTAGGACAAGTAGAAGAGAAAAATAATAGAAAAAAGAAGAAATAGGAGAAATATTTTATTCATCTTAGTCATCCTCCTTACAACTGCATAAATGTATCACTTTTTAGGAGGGGAAAAAAAGAATAATGCAAAAAAGGATAGTTCAGATTTTATTTCAGATACACCTCATACCTTAGGGAGATAATTGAAGATTTCTTGGGGGAATTAGCTAAAATTATTAGGTATAAAAGAGAAAAAGTAGTAAGGATAGATAAAGACAAAGAAAGAAGGCTTAGATAAACTTGTGAGAGAATTGTTACTAGGATAAGAGCATAGAGTGGACAAATTTTATCTCACATAAGTAAAACAATAGAAAAGGTTAATGAAGAAACTATAGAGGATACTCAACAAGCCTTCATCACATTGTTGTCAAAAGAAAAAGGAGGAAGCATTGCAATGATAAAAGACACAAAAAAATATTAAGTGCACAAGGAATAATAGTAGGATGAGACACAAACATAATAAGAGTTAGTAGAACAAGAGCTTCACTCATTGAAGAAACCTTCACCCTCTACTCCTACCTTTCCATCTTCAAATTCAATGGAGGAGATAGAGACATTTTAGACAGAAAATGATAGTTGAAGCCTATACAATAGCTCCCTACCTGTCATTTTCCTATCACAAACTTGGGATAGACTACATCCCTATTTCAAAAAAAAAAATCAATTAGGGAAAATGTTATAAAAAATTGCAAGAGAGGTTCTATTAAAACAAAAATAAACACAAATAAAATGTAGATAATATTTTGAATACTTTGCAAATAATATTTCCATAAATCTCTCGAGATACTTCAATTCCATTAGGATAATTAAAACAAATTACTGATGATTTTAGCAATCTTAGGCTTCATTTATACCTACTCATTTTTAATAACATATGATTATATTTATCATGGGGCTTGATTTCTATCAAGGAAGTCAATAGTTCACTCTATCAATAGCAATATGCTAATGTACTTTCAACATCACTAGTTCTCAGATATATCTACAAACTTACATTGATATGAATTGATTTTCTTTGTGTCCATAAGAATAGGGCCTAAATTAAAAATTTTAAGTGCTTTGACCATATGCCATAGATGAGAAATAGAATTAGTAGTCATGAAAACATTTAGGACAGTCATATTAAGTAGAGAAATGTCATTTTATGTAGGATAAATGATGGGAAAATTGCATAACAGTGAACGCTCTTCAAGGAGATGAACAACAACAATGGATACAATATAAAGTGGATAGTGGAAAAGCACAAAATAGAACATCAAAGACCATCCAATGGAATAAATACAGTCAGAACAGTTAGAGTGACACGAGGACAATCATTAAATGATAGTGAGAAATTGAAGAGAACATGGATTTTCCACTGCCCATATCAAGTCACAGTCCTTGGATAATGGAGAACAGTCAATGGTAAAATTTAATGACAATATGATGCTACTGTTACATATTTTAAGTGATGATTTCCAAAATGCTAAGAGAATTTGTGAAATAATGGGGACAATAATGATGCCAAAAGATAAAGTAGTATAGTAATACTAGATATTACAATGTAAAGAGCTGCTCATGGAAGAAAAGAAGGGACATATAGAGAAACTAATAGTGACCTTGCATGTCTAATCACAGTGATCACTACTATTACACAACACAAGTGTAGACCAAGCATTTTGAAGAATCACTATTTTGTTATGACTTTTTATTTTAAAAAGGAAAAAGGTTTATTTTTTCCACTTGTATTTTTTTTGTTCTTCAAGATGATGTTTTTGTCTTCACTATTTTCATTGATCTACGAAGGGAATGTAATTGTCCTTAAAAAATAATGCATATGAAAAAAAATGTGGAGGCATCACTATTATTATGGAATGGAAGCAGAGATAAACATACTATTAAAGGAGCATACATAATGACAGAGACCAAGGGGCAACAAATTGAAAATGTAGTCATTAGGGGTTGAATAATAGTGAACAAGAATAGTGTCAAATAATGGTTAATCCAAATTCACATGAATAGTGACAACATTCTATAATATAAGACTGTGATATGGAGCTAAGAGATAGAGAGGAAGTGTTGGAAAGCTACAATGTAAACAATTGTTGTTTTGTCATTGATGTCAAACCTTAACTAGTGAGACTATTGCTATTTATTTAAGTATCATATCTATTGATTGATGAAGAATATTTGAAGGCAAGGATAACAAGAAGATCGATTGAAATGGTTAAGTTATGGGAAACTACAAGGGTACTTGATTAGTTGGCACATTGGCAAGGTAATGTGTTGTTTATCTATAACACTAAGATAAAGATATTAGTTTACTGGTAATAGTATATGCTGACTAAAGTTTGTGTTGACCGAGCACCAGTGTATGCCAAGAATAATTTCTAGTGTCAACCGAGCGCTAGTAAATTACCAGGGAAATCAGTGATGACCGAGTGGAAGAACACAGTGTTGGTGAGTGCCAGTATTTTGGTAAATGTTGAGATTTGAGATCTATGGCTGACATAATTGAATTTATTGGGATATTTAAAGTTAATTAAGGATAAGCATGAATGGTCCACATTATTTAATGAACGGGTAACCGTAATTAATGCATTGATTCAAGATTTAATTTGTGATTGCTTTGGAGAAGTAAATTAAATGTAAATGATGGAAAAATCTATTGGATCTAACCTAACCTAAGATCTACGATCCTAATTAAGAGGAAAAGATTTATTTTATCTAGATGAAGAGGTATAAGATAACCTTGAGGGGTTATTCAAATGATAAGAAGTGGATGAAAAGAGGATTGCATGGTTAATTGGCTGATTGGCATGATCTAGAAGAGAAGGCTGAGCAGAGAAGCAAAGGATTGTGAAAGTGATTGCTTGACAGATTTCCAAGTAGCTCTGAAGATAGATATGAGAATGGAGGCCACTCGGTGAATTAGCATTAGAGTTGAATTAGATTTGGATTTGCAAAGTAAGTTGTATGTATCATATCACACCTGTTGATTACTTTCTAACCATTGTATCAGTCAAAATCCTTTAACCAGGTTGACTTAACAGTCATTGTATAAATCCTTTGAGCAAGGTGAAATTCAGGTGGAATGTTCTAAGTCCTCTAACAAGGCCACTCCTGATAGGGTGATTAAATCCTTTAACCAAGTCACATTTAGCAGTGTGTTTTGTAACCTTTAACAGGGTTGGCTCCTAGCAGAGCTCACTTCATAAGAGTGAAAATTTGGTAGCATGTTACTGGTGGTTTTTCCCAAATTGGGTTTCCATGTTAAATCTTGGTGTCAACTTGTGTGAATGTTTATGTTGTGTTTTACTGATAAGTTTCTGCAAGCTAGTTACATTTGAATAGTAAACTGCATATTTATGTTGTTGATTTATGTTGTTGCTACCGAGCAGATCTGAGTTGTTTAAAGTGCTATAAAGTTTCAATTGGTACATCTAGACCTATGGATAACTCATTCACCCCCCCTCTCAATTATTCTAAATTCATTCTAACAATTCGTATCAGACCTTTGGTCTCTTGAAAATAGTTTGAAGGTACTTGGAGTGAAAGATCATGTTAAAATGGAAAATAAATTCGAGCTAGGAACGTATAATCCAATTGAGTAAGGAAAAAGGAAGATTATTATGAATCAAGCTAATCCTTAGAGCATACACCAAAATGAAACAACAAAGGAGACAAGAAGTTTTTGAAGGGGGAAAAGCATAAAAAA
>MU224737.1:2524387-2547548 GCA_018584345.1 Thuja plicata | reverse complement strand
TTTTGATTCAATAGTGTAGTTAATTATTAGATTAATAAAATTAGTTTTTATGCCAAAATGTATAGATTCATTAACTTGTTCAGATTTAGTATTGAATCAACACATTAAAATAATAGTCTATATTATCTGATGGTTAATTATTTAAAAATGGATCATTAATATTAGTTAGTTTAGGTTATTTCTAGAATTGTGTATTTGTGGATTAGTTAATAGGGGTTCTAGCTTAATGAGTTGATTTGCTTAATTTAATTTAATGTATAATAGGGTTTAGTATATCTTGTCATAATTAATCCACCTTTTATGATTAGATAACATTCTGTGCTAGTTCACATTACCAAGTTTATGGTCGAATATAATTCAATTATTAATATGGTTAACTCGTGAACTAACAATGTAGACAAATTATCGAGTATGTTAAATAAATCTCATACGAAAGATATGACCTAGGTACATACACCTTTCAGGCTATCATTATTGGAATTAAATTGGTTAGAAAATTAAATGCATCCTTTCACAACGATATTAGATAAGATTATAGTAATTATGGGAACCATATTAAACCAAGAATGTTTAAGGATCGTAATGACATTGAATAGGATCAATAAATTTTATTTCTAGGTCAACCATTAATGGGGTTAGTATACCCCTGTGTCCTTATAGTACTAAACCATAGATTCTCTTACCATCTTTTGAGTTGGATTTTTGACTCTGCAATCGCCTTTATCGATAACCCCGGCTCAATATATGACTAGACCTTTCAACTTGAGAAGAAACTTCACCATGTTTTCACCTTCCCTCAGCACTCTCAGTATTATTGTGTTATCATTTTTGATGTTGTTTTATGTCCTTAAAAAAAAAAAAATTTGTGTGTTTTGCCCAAGTTTTGGGCATGACACCATTTTTGTAGTAGGGATCCACTAGCAAAGGTTGTGGAATTTAGGTTTACACCTGCCAATTATATTTTCTTGAAATTTCCTAAATCCTTTCTAATAAATCCATTTTTTTTGTATCTTGCAATCATAGTATTCCATGAAACTATGTTTTTTCGAGGCATTCTATCAAATAGTTCATGTGCTTTCTCTATGCTTTCACATTTTGCATGCATGTATACCAGAGAATTTTAAACTATAATATCTAAAAAATATACCCATTCTATTATTCTTTGATGGACTGTCTATACCTTATTCCAATGCTCCTATTTTGGCACGGGCGAGGAGGATGATCACAAAGGTTGTGGATTTTAGATTTACACCTACCACTTGCATTTTCTTGAAGGTTTATAACTTGAAGTTCACTTCACCTTCATTAGGTATGGTATTATCAAGGATTTAAATTATTTGTACATTGGTTTTTATGTGTCTTGAGTGTCTTCATTTCTCATTACATGTTCAATTTATCATTGTTATTCCAACCTTGATGTATTTGACAATATCATAGTCACAACCCTTTGTCACTGTTACAAAACATGCTTTCATTATTTTTCATGTCTCTCTTTATTGGGGCTATGTCTTTCACTGCTTTCCTTGAAAATGAGGAGGATCTTCAATTCATGTCTAAATCCTCTAATGGTGAGAGGATTATTTGGGTGAGTCAAATCACTTCCATTTTCAGCCCAACTGGATAGATTTGACCAACCGCATTTATTGTTCCAAATGGTCTAGAATCTAGGACTAAAGTCAATTAGTTTTCTAACATGGGATAAATTGGTACAAAATGTGATTGGAAGATTACCCCTTGCATACATGAGTGCAACACACTTTAAATGTGAATACACAAAATTATAAGTAAATGTTATGATATTGTTATTAGGATTAAACTGTATAGTTTTTGAGTTAAAGAGTAATGTTAGATGAATGTTCAAACATAGAAATATGATGCTAATACATAATAGTCTTATTTTCCTTATGTCTAGAATGATGTCTAGCATAATTTAATATCATGTTTTGATCCTCACAATGCTATCCTCTTAAGGTAGATATCTTTGTTATCTTTGTCCCTTTTTGTGAAAGTACCCAACCCTTGTTATAGATATTAGTATTCTTTTATCCAACTCATAACAACAATAAGATCCATGCTCATGTGTCAAGGCTTTGTCATCTCTTTTCTCTATGATACCATTGATATCATACATAATTCTTCTTATGCATTTTACTATTTTTCCTTATCATGACAATGCTTTTTAATTCTCTTTTGACCCTTTGTAATGTCTTTCTATAGTAATGCATTTTCTCATGGTCTCACTTTGGTCTTTCTCTTTTAAACCCTCTTTAAAACTCATGCATCTTCATTGGATCTTTATATCATTGAATATTTTCTTCATCTCCATGACATGTATCTGTATTTCTATAATAGTTAATATATCTAGACTTCTATGGTTATAACAATTCTTATATCTATTGAAAGGCACATAAATATATAAAGGAAAAATATTTCACTTCTTTCACTATTATTGCAAAGTCCCCTTCTATTTGTACTAGGAGTTGGTCCTTCTATTACTACTCTTTTGTAATGAAAATACTGAAGATCTCTTCCAACATTAAAACTTGTTGAAGAATGTGAGGAAATTCCTTTAATCACTGCTCTCTACTATTAACTGTTGTTCAATACATTATTAATGCTTCTTCTTATTATAAACTCAATGTCCTTTTCCTAGTTTGTTGTTCTTGACCTTGATCTATGTTTCATATTATCTCTTCTCATTTCTCATCATGCACTCCATGATTTTCAGCTTTAATATTTTGCATTAATAATCACCAATCTGATAAAAAAGGGTTTGATCTTTTGTTTCTCTTCATTATCTATTTCTTTTGACCTCTACAACTATCCCTTTACTCTAATTTATAGCACTGTAGCATTGCATATTTCTATATCTTCACTGATCTATTAGTATTAGAATTTTTGCTTCTTCCCATATTTGATGGTTAAACCATATCTCTTGACAATGAATTTACCTCACAAAGGCAATCAAAAAATATGAAAAAAACCTTTTCACTCTTTTTGTTGTTATCAATGATGACCTTTGATCATTATTTAATGCATTCTTTTCCATTTCTAATTACATTTCCATTGAGTAAAATTTCTAATCGTTGTTCTTATTCCTCTACTATCATTTTTTGAAACCATTGACTGCATTGTTTATAGTGCTATGTTCTTATTCCTTTACATTCTTTCAAGAAATACGTTGTCACTGTCTTCAGCAAAATGGTTAAAGATCATTGTCACTTGTATTAGTAAAAATATCTGTCATAACATTATTATCAATGTTTTGATCATGGTTTCCAATATGATATTTGTGAATTTTTATGAGTATGTAGATGTAGGATTTATCAATGTGAGATCCTTAACTACAATCTTATCACAGATGGGTGTCAAGAAAGGTGACGTGATTCTCCTCATTTCACCCCAATCAGTTCACTTTCCCATCATCTCCATTGACATCATGTCCATTGGTGCCACTAATAAAATGATCATATAATATATGTAATTTTTGTAGTGATCATTCTATTATATGTAATTTTGGTAGTTACAATATAGATTTTGGAAGACTATGAATGCTGGTTTGTAGTATTAAAACATCTAGACAAGGTTGCATGTTTGTTGTTGGTTTAAATTATGAGTTAAAGGGATATGACAAGGTTCCTTTTAAAAAACCATATCGATCGAGCCAGATAAAAACTACCATATTTTTTATAACACTCTTGTAGGTTAATTGCATAATTGTGCATAGTTATTAATTTATTAGTAGACAAAGGATTATAATTTTAAATAGAAAACATAATTAAATCTAATACCACATTACATGGCATATTGTATGAGCTATTGTTTTTTCACTTGCAATCTGTATCAATGTTTTTTTTACTTAGTCTTCATTTGTATTTTGTTTCTAATTGAACTGCAGGGTGATTCCCTATCGCCAAATTCAGCCCAAGGCATATAGACTTTATCTGGAGCTTATTGGTAAGATATTCATTTTTTTTAGCTCTAAAAACTACAACTTCCAATAGCAAGAAGTAAGTAAAATCTTAAACCTTAGCACACTTGATACAAAAAATAAGAGCATAATTTTCTTTTCATTTTTAAGCATATTTATTAAAAAAGAAAGATAAAACTCATAGATATACAGGTATGATGTAGTTATGACTGTTTAATCGAGTCCATTTGTGTCTTCGCTACCTTTCTTATCCAATTTCATAATTCTTCAAATCTTGCAAAACTCGATTGATTTATCTCTTCTTTTGTAATTGAATTTTCAAAGTAAAGCTGAACAAAATAAAGCCAAAATCATTGATGTAAAGACATTCTAAAAACAAAATTCCCTTGTATTATTTTTTGAGTGATTGATCGAATCAACATTGATATCATGCTATAATGAAAGGAGAGAGATGTAAGAATGGGCTAGTTTGGAGCAATTATAGTTTTGAACTGACATGACAACATAATATTGAGTAACTTAGTGATTACTAGTTCACCAATTTTGTGATCAGGATTAAGTACTAGAGTTGTTTGACAGATAATAAGTTATGATTGGAATCCATGATCAGTTTGGTGTTATTGTCATGATTAGTGTGAATTTTCCAAAAGGTAGAGATCGGGGTTAAGATGATCAGAGCTAATGTTGTTGAGTTGTGGAAAGGATAATAAGAAGTTGCCTGGTTGAACAAGGATTAGGGACTAATAGTTTGTGATTAAAAATAGAGATTTTAAAATTTTGAATACAAATGGACTCATGAGAAGGTATGGTGAGTTTTTGACTTTGAGGATAGAATAAATGGTAAAGCCTAATGAGCCTAGAGACCTAATTGGTGTATGATTTGTGATCTGTCGCCAAAGGTTAATAATACCTTAATAAAGATAATGTTTTGCTGATTGGATGTTTGTCCTAATGATGGATTGATGACTATGAAGGTGATTTTATGATGTAATTAATGGTATTAGGTATTTCTTAAATGCTAAGGGTGGTTTTAGGGATTTCTTAACCTAATGTCCCTGTTATTAGTGCTTATTTCCAAGTTGTGGGATTTTTCTAGGGTTATTTGTAATCTCTAGCCACAAGTGGCAACTGGTGATTTATAATTACATAATGCCCTCAAATTGACACTCCTAGTTGTCTTATGTCTAACTTATGTGGATATTCACCACCAAACCTTTCTCAGAACAGTCACTTTATCTCCAACAATGTTGAAGTGGATATTTAATATTTTTATTTTTATTTTATTTTCTTAGCATTCCTATCAAATATGAATAGAATTCCTATCAAATATGAATCATGACTATATTAAATGTACAATGCTTTGCAGTCAAAATCTATTTAATGGATTTACACTTGATTTTATACAAGATAGTAGTAATGCTACTATGTTTATATTGACAGATAACAACGTTAATATCTTAATTCAGAGTATGGGAGATAATTTTTTGGTATAATTATAGCCCGAATATTTTCTTGTGAAGAAAGACCATGTTTGACAATATGAACCCAAAACAAAATAAGGAGACAATTGCTAGATTGTGGGCTAATTTTAAAATAAAAGGTGTTGGAAAATGTTATTGTCCCTGCAAAAATTACAAGGGCTTAAAGACTCAAAGACTTCTGGTCAAAATAGCTGAGAAACATTGTAGAGAGCATGGTCACATTGAAGGGGGCATGATTTTCATCCATTGGTAAGTATTTCAATATATTGTTTTAACAATTTATATGCATAAGAAATCAATTGATGATGAGATCATGGTCATGATTAATTTAATGTCATCATTTTGATATAGGTCAACCACCCTGGGTTACATGTTATGAAACATAACATTCTGGAGAATGTGAATTTCCAAGTGGAGGAACATGGAGGTGTGAATATCCAAGGAGAAGATAATGATTCCATGGAAGAAGATGATCCTTCGACAAAGAACACAATTGAAGATGATGGTATTATTGCAGCTGATCATGTGCCAAAGAATACGATTGAAGATGATAGTACTGGTGCAACTGATCATGATGATGAAGATGACCTTGATTTACCTATACTTGAGAAGGAATACGAGCCCCTATATAAAGAATCCCAAACAACTCTTCTCTTTGTTGTATTTTTGTTGGTGAACTTCAAGGTTTTGAATGGTTTATCCAATGTAGCAATGTCACAAATGTTAAGGTATGTCATATATGTAATATTTTTCACCTCTTTTAGTCGTAATTTCCTTATTGTTAACAAAGGGTGAATCATGTACGCTAATTATATCTTTGGTCATAGGTTGATAGGTGAGTGTTTTTTACCACCATCAAACATTCTACCTCACTCGTACCAGAAACTATCTTCCATTATGAAATATATTGGGATGGAGTATCAAACAATACATGTATATCCTAATGATCATATTACATATCATAAATAACATGAATTTTCAACAGAATGCCCTAATTTTCATATTAGTAGATATTGAACATATCAAATAAAAAAAAGGTGTCTCACAAGGTTCTCTGATATATTCCCATTATTCCACGTCTGCAATGATTATTCAGATGCACTACCTTGGCACAATTTATGGATTACCATGCACACAATAGAAGTTGAGATGACATTATGTGAATTCATGTGGATGGTTCTACATTTAAGGACATAGAGGAAACTTGGCCACACTTTAAAGAAAAACCTTGTAATCTCAAGCTTTCATTGGCAGCGGATGGTGTCAATCCATTTGGAGAGATGAGATCTATTTACTCGGTGTGGCATGTTTTTGTTATCAACAATAACATTCCTCCTTGGATGTCCATAAAGAGGGAGCACATAATGTTGGCAGTGATTGTTCTAGGTATTTTTCATTCAATAGTCATCTAAATTTATTTATTAAATACCGCATCAAAATGACAATAATTATGTAATATTTTTGTTCATTCAACCAGGTAAGTACCAATTTAAAGATATGAATGTATATATTGAGCCCCTTATTGACGAGTTATTAGATTTATGAATTGGGGTCACTATGTATGACATCTCTAGACCAATAGGACAAATACAGTCTCAATTCCATGTAATGCTTGTATGGACAATATATGATGCCCTTGGGCTAACACATTTTTGTGGTATGTTATATTTTTAACACATATTTATTGTATGTTATAGTTCTAACACATCTTTGTTGTATGTCTAAGTTTGCGCATGATAATTGTAATTATCAAAATCAACATATTCAATCCAATTATACATGATCTTGTAAGTCTTCAGATAAAGGGAAATTTGCATATCTAGTTCATGGTCCAAAGATGAAATCTCATCATTCAAAAAGTTTAGGAAAGCAGGTGTTCGATGAGTATAGGCACTTTCTCCACAGAAATCATAAGTATTGAATTACCAAAAAATATATTTTCAATGGGAAAGAAGAGACTGCATCAAAGCCACAAAGAATGACACCTCGCCTATGGAAGTTGGAATACAATAGAATGAATCGATGAGGTAATGTCATTCAATCTGATTTTTTTTGTTTGAAATTGATATTTTGATATTGTCTTTTATTTATTGATGATGTAATTGATTCTCGTGAAGGTCATCAAGGCGTCAATGACCAACTTCCAAAAGGAAAAAATTTATCCTAGACAATTTAGCAGGTTTCCATACTACGAGCACCTCCCAATCATGCATTTTTTTGATCCTATGCATATTGAAAAGAATGTAACAGAGACATTATGGAAATTATTGGACGGAAGGTGTGATAAAGAAAAAATTGTCAAAATTTGTAGTGACATTGAAGATTCCAACCATGCATTGAAAAATGTCATTCGATCTAATAACAATGGAGACCATATTGATATAAGTTCCCTTCCTTGGTTATTATCAGAGCAGAAAAGCAATTCTATAAAAGAAGTCATACAAAAAATTTGATTTCCCACAAGGTTTGCTGCGAACATAAACAATCTCATATCAAAGAAGAGTAAATTTGGGCCAGGGATGAAAACACACGATTGGCATACCTTTATTAAGTTAATTCATGTTATTTTGTATTCTCTATATATTTGCATATTGCATGTAGTTTTCATTGTATTGTATTCTCTAAAATATTGAAATGATCATTTTATAATTTTTGCAGTACGTTCTTCCTCTATCTCTCCCACACCACTTTGAAAATAGTGTCAAACAAGTTATATATGATCTTGGAAAATACACGAGGTTAGAAGCGTTATTTATTAGATTTGTTGTAAAGATATTATATTTGTTACTTGTTTTAATTTTTCAATAATTTATTGTATATTTTTTGTAAAGTATCTTTATATGTTTTTGCGTGTTGAATCGCTTCTAGGTGGTTGTCATCGAAAGAAATCAATAAAGAAGATATCAAATATTGGAAGAGAAAAAATTTTCATCTTATGTGTGAAATGCAAAAGTGTTTACCTTCTACTTTTTTCAATGCACAAGAACACTACCTCATGCATCAAGTTGAGGAGATTGAATTGTGTGGACCTATACAAAATAGGTCAATGCGGATGGTTGAGAGGCACCTAAAATTTTTGAAGGGTTTGGTTTGACAAAGAGCACATGCTAAGGGTTCTATGGTGGAGGGATATATGGTATACTAGACCATGGTATACATTAGTTAATATCTTCCTAAGTTTTCAGCAAAAATATATGTAGATTGCATTTGGTACCCCAACGCCATTAACAAATATGAAGGGGAGTACTTGATGGGGAAAGGTAGATTAAGGAAAGTGAGAGGTAATTATAAGATTTTATTGTAGTTAATTAATTCTTATAAATATTTAATTGAAGTTTTTTGTAAGTAATTTTTTTTTATACAATTGGTCGAGAGTGGGATGCACTACATTTGTATATTGCAAACAATCTTGATTGGATGATGGTATGGATTGAACTATGTCAACAAAATGGTCACTCATTAACATGGGAAGGTGTTGCTTCATTGGTTAAAGAAGCTCAGTGTAATGGAGATTCCAATGTTATGCCAATGGTAATTGATCTAGCAAATGGTTTAATAATTAGACAGGTACGTATAAATTTATTAATCACGACCCATATGTTTAATATCAACTCACGATGCAAATGATTTTCACATATTTGAAAAATTGCAGGTCAAGCACCATAAAGCTATGTACTACCATGGCCATAAATTTTGCATAAAAAAGTTGGACGACACAAAGAAAACTTGTGATTCTTGGATAACTGCAATCTTTGAAGTCACTAATATTTCATTTAGAAATAACATGCATCCTCAAGAATCTCAAAAATAATACTATGGCATTTTGGATGATATAATTGAGTGCAACTTTGAATCCTTCAAATTAGTTCTATTTGTCGTCAAATGGTACAAGTTACAACTGAATCAAATGATCCTGATAGAACTATTATTCAACATGATAATGGATTTACAATGATTAATACAAGGTTTTTGAGCCAATTGGAGATGAGCCATATATTCTTCCAAGCCAATGTGAGAAAAATTTTGGGTTTGTCATTTTTTGTTAGACATGATCCAAGAGGAAGGCTAGTAAAGTATAACATGATGGAAGGAGAAGAAACCAAAGATGATGAAGAAGAAGAAGAAGAAGATGGTGATTATGATGATGATGATGATGATGATGGCGATGTTGTTGTTGATGATGGTGATGATGATGGTGGTGGTGGTGGTGGTGGTGGTGGTGGTGGTGGTGGTGGTGATGATGATGATCATGTTGAGGACGATGATGACAATGATGGTCATGATGATGATGGTAATATTGATCTAATCATACAAATATATTTGACTTATATGTTTTCATAATTAATTTATTATGTATTAAACTCTAATGCCATGGTACAATGAAATTAATGTGTTCATTTCTAATTATTAAAACATATGTGATTTATGATACATGTGTTTCAGTTATTACTCATATATTTAATGTATTTATTGTTTAACAAATTACCAATGTATTGCTTATGATGCTCAATTGTTGGTTCTGATTACATGCATATATTTTGTGTGATTGTAACACTTTGTGGAAATAGGAAATTGACTATAGACATCGTCACCCCTTTTGTTGACTATCTAGCATAGCACACATAAAGTAAAGGTAAGGAATTAAAAAATATACAATGATTATGATGAATGCATATTTTTCATGTTGTCTTCTATGTATTTTTTTAGCATAGGTATCATGTAATTTTTGGCTAACTTATGATAAATTATTCACATATGCAGAAAATTTAACCCCTTTTACGAGGATCCTGCATAGTGACATGGATCGGCAGGTATAAGTCAATACACCCTATATATTACATCAACATTACCCTCATTTAGAAAAATATATCGCTCCTTACCAACTATATCTATCATTTGAAGGACTGCAGGAACCACCTAATATGTAATTGTCATGTCTGTCTTCCTTGAGTCAGGGAAATGTGGGAATAAAAGATGAAAGGGAGACATGTAGTAGGCCTAAAATAGGGAAATCAACCAGAGGTCAAAAGATTAGAAGAAAATTCAATAAACGTATGAAATTTTTCCTTGCTGAAGGGGGGTCATGTTCTTATGACGATGAGACCATAGATGACATTGAGGTGCTCTTGAGATACACACATCTTCTGAAAGAATGGGTACCCAAGGAACTACCTCCAATTAACACTGATTTTTGTGTTAATGAGAGGATATATCATATAGCTCCATAATCATTACATGGTTTGGGCCTATTTTCCATGGATGGCATAAATGTATGTGTGTGTGTTAAAATGTGAATCTGTTATCTGTAACAAGACACTTCAATAGATCATTACATTAGTGGAAAACATGGTTATATGAGCATATAAAGCACTAAAATTGACCTATTGCTTTTTAACTAAGAAGAGTATGATAAGCAACACAACAACCCTCAGATTATGCTACTATCAGTGACATATATGACTTAGCATGAAAGATTTGAGTTAAAACAAACTAAATGATAAATAAACATGCATATTTATCTCTAAAAGTGAAGATAATAACAATGCATGATAATGAAACTATGAGGCAATATGAAACTATCTAAATCCTAACAGCATAACAATATATTTAACTCTAAAATTATGGGCCTATTTGTGCTCAAAAACTCCTTCTATTTATAGAAGAAATGAGGAGAGGGGGACAAGGTCAATTAATGGAGTTTAAAAACTCATCACTGAGGTGTCAGAGGCATTAATGCCTTAGGCATTAATGAGGGATGGGCATAAAAGAATCTTCATTAATGAAACATTAATGAAACCATTTATGAGGCATGGGGAGGGATGTAAGGCCAAACTTGGCAAGTTGGTCCTTAGAGGAAGTCAAGCTTGAGAAAGTTGACTTTCTCAAGTGGGTTGAGTTCTTAATCACTCCTTAATGGAATGTGATAACATTAGGAGGTGGGTTAGGATAGAATTAGGATTAGAATTAGATTTAGCAAGGGTGAATGAGTTGGGATAGGTTCAAACCCGTGGTCAAAGTAGTTGAAGTGGGTTAGGTTGGGGTTTAGAGGAATATTAATGAAATGAATAAAACTTATTTAATTTATTCAAAAATAGGAATATTAATTATTTAAGCATTTAATTGTTTTTTAATAATCAATAGGACTATAGCCAATTTAATTAAATTAATTAGGCTAGGGGAATGGGTTCATTTGCAAGTAATGAGACATATTGAGGTTTATTTAATTCCTTTATGATTAAATACTATAGCCATGTTTTGAATTTGATCTATTTTAATTGGTTTGAATTGATTTGAATTGTATGGATATAGTAGTTAATATAATTTAGTGATAAAAATCACCTAGGACATTAAATCTGATTTAAAATGAATTATGTCAATGTAACATTGTCGTGACATAATTGGGGGTATGATCACACTTAGGAAAAATAGGGTCTATGGTTAGAGAAGACCAAATTCAGGTGGTTACATTTGCCCCTCTTTGAATTAATGTGTGAGCAGCGCATTGATTCAAAGAAATTTTTTGATTTTGACTTCAAAAATTTTGAGAATTTCACTCATGATCGAACGAAATGCCTGATGAGATCAGTCTCGCACTTGATTAAATTTGATTGAACAAAGGTCAATATGAAAAAGATCTTAAAAATACCAATTTTGAACTTGGTTGTCATCCAAAGATTGATAATACTGATTCTGAACTTGATTGTCGTCCAAGAGTCAGTATGAAGCTGCCAGGAGCTTTAATAAGAATCTTTTAAAATGAGGAAACACAAGATATCCAGCTTATGAGAACCAAAGCTTTTTATCCAATAGTTCTGACTTAGTCAAGGAAACTGTCATGTCCCTAGTTGTTTGATAATGAAGTCATTATTAATGTTTTTTTGAGAAAAAAATTAATTGATGATAGTGTGATCACGCCCCCTCGGGAATGAAATTGAAGGAATAAAGACCCTCCGTTTTGAAATGATGTATCACTTGCAGGGGTCAGTTGGGAAAGAAGAAAGGAATTAGAAGAATTAGAAGAAAATAAGGTGTGTTAAGAGCAAACACATGGGTACCAAGTTAATTACGGTTAAAATGTGAGTTTGGTTTCGTTCCCGATTGATCAAATATTTTAGGAATTATTGATATCAGTAATATAGATGATGTAATTAACTTGGATTTCAGATGAATCAAGAAATCATTTTTGAGCTCAAATTCCTTATGCTTTTACTTCTTTCACAAATGTATCATGCAATCTCTAAATGAAACTATATGCAGACTCTTAAGACTTTGTCACTGATTGGCAGATTTTGGACATTTTTATCATCATTGGGCACTTTTCGAATGGATACCACCTGATAGTACAACCATTACTAATACCCATTGATATTATGAAAGTATGAATACTATTTTTATTAGAATGTTGAAAATAGACTTAGGCATCAAGGCATAGAAGCCAGGATAACAAAAATAGTCACCTTCCTTTTACTATATCAGATTTTTTGTAAGGCAAGATATTGGACCTGTAATGACCTTGAAAATTCATATCCTTGGGTACATTATGCTTCGTGTACCTTAGTGAGAATCTGAGTGTAGAAAATAGATAAGGAAATTGTTTCAACCTCACCATAGTTTACACATAACAAAGATTGAGACATATGTGGCTATCCACTCATGGTGGCAGATCTTACCATAAACATCCAAGTTAGGTGAAATTTATATGATCATTTGGAACAATCACCATACACAGAAAACTAAGAAAATGTTATGCACCATGTCCTTGCGACTCTTTGTCTTTGCGCAGATGTCATGGAATAACTTGAAAGACATAACAACTATCAATTGTGAATCAATCAAAGAAAACTCATAACTTCTTAGATGCCCCTAGTACGAAACATCATGGGAACATAAAAGAGTCATAATCACACCAAGATCAAACTGTGTTTAGGTAGTATTGAGAAATACTTTTGATTCATTTTTCAAGCGTAGTATAGATTCACCAATCAAAGCAGGAATTCAAGAAAATATGTGTTCCATGTCTGTGTACAATGTTATCCTTGCTTTGCAATCCAATGTAGGTTGTAGGAACATCGTTCATGTTAGTGCAATGTTTGTCATCCTTGTGTCATGAAAGTAACAGTGTGTCAAAAGTATCAAGAAGCATGGTATCACAAGACAAACCAACCTGTGACGACCTAGCAGACACAACCTACCAAACTGGCAAAGGTGCCCCCAGTGCAGAATGACTTAATCCTAATACAAAAATACAGAAAAATCCCTAGCAAGGATAAGATTTTTGTAAGGAAAAAAAGTCAACTCTTGGCACAGGTGTAATCATGAAGGTATAGTATTAACAATGTATTAATAGATAGAGTGTAGAATACAAGTGATGCCTGAATTCTATGTTTTCATCACTTGGTTAAACTTTCTCATTCTTTTTGCTACCAGGATGCCCGTTTTACCAGGTTTTCATCAAGGCACTTTTTCTCTTTTTCAATGTTTTTGCTATTTTTTATTTTTGAATGTTTTTTGCAATATCAAGGAGCCTATTTACCAGGTTTTCACCAAGGATACCATTCTTTAGGAGTTTTTCCACTATTTTTGAAATTTTTTCAGGATAATTTTTCTGAATGTTTTTGGTATTTTCTGAGAACTATTTATTGTACAGGCTCTACTAGCCAAACATCAAGCGTAGAACTACTTCAAATGTAAAGTGTTGATAGGATCTGGAAGGAAATCTCCATTAGGTGTAGCTAGTTGATAAGCTCCAGTCCCAAAAGTAGCAGTGATAACATAAGGTCCTAGCCAGTTAGGTTCAAACTTTCCTTTCTGCTCTTGGTTAGGCTGGTTCTTAGGATTCTCCTTTAGGAAGAGATCCCCCTCTTCAAACTATCATGGATTTACCTTTTTATTATATCCTTTGGATATGCATGTTTGGTACACCTTCAAATGATCGAACGCCTATTTCCTACACTCATCCAATAGATCTAAAGAATTCACCTGATCGATGCAGTATTACTCATCAATAACAAGACCTTGTAAAGATATCCGCAAAGATGGGATTTCAACCTCAATAGGTAGTACTACTTTAACACCATAGACTAGAGAAAATTGCGTGGCTCATGTTGGTGCTCTGATGCTTTTTCTATAGGCCCATAGTGCCAGATTCAATTGTAAATGCCATTCTCTGCCAGACTTACAATTCAGTGTAGGATCTTGAGAATATTCTTGTTAGATGCCTCAGCCTGTCCATTACCTTGAGGGAAATAGATTGAGAGAAATGTTGAATAATTTGGAACTATTCATAAAGGTCATCAATGTCTTGATTTTTAAATTGGCCTCCATTGTCTGTTACAGTTGAAGAGGGTATCCCATATCTACAAATAATGTAGTTTAAAATGAACATGGCCACCTGTTTGCGAGTGGCTTTGATTAATGGCATAGCCTCGACACACTTCATGAAATACTCAGTGGTTGTAATGATGAACTTGTGTCCATTTGAAGAATTGGGATACATTTTTCCAACCAAGTCAAAGACCCATTGCTAAAATGGCCAATGTGTTATGACAGGTATAAGTTCTCTAGCAGGAGCATGGATGAGATTTCCTTGTGTCTGGAATTTATGACATGTTTTAGAAAATTGAATAGCATATTTTTCCATGGTAGGCCAGTAATAGCCTTCTCTGAGCAGTTTCTTTGCTAGTGAAGAGTCATTTGAATGTGACACACATACACCTTCGTGGACTTCTTTTAATACGTGATTTGACTCTTCAAGTTCTAAACATCTAAGAAGTATACTGTTGAGACCTCATCGATAGAAGTTATTAGTTATGAGGACATAACACGATGTTGTCCTAATCAAGGCTCTTCTCTCATTCCTAGATAGATTATTAGGAATGGTTTGGTCAGTTAGATAGGCAATGATTTTAGCATACTGAGATTGGTCTGGGGTGTTCAAAGCACCAATTACTTCATATTCCTGGGTATCAAAGGTAGGATAGCATAGTTATTCCACTAAGAAGTCATAGCGGAATTGATTTTCTTCTAGTTGTAACATGGATGCCAAGATAGCCATAGCATCTGTAGCCTTGTTCTCTATTCTAGGTATCTGTTGGAATGTGATGAAGATAAAGTACTTCTTTAGGTCATCAATTAGTTGTTTGTAGGGTGTCAACTTCTCATCTTTCATCTGATAATCTCCATTGACTTGATTGATAATGAGTTGGGAGTCACCATACACAAAACTCTATGATCTTCCATTCCATGGCAAGTTTAAGACCATTTACCAATGCCTCATATTCAGAAATGTTGTTTGTGCATGTAAACATCAACTTGTAAGACTTGGGGATTTTGTAGCCTTGAGGAGTTATGAACAGCACCCCTGCTTTAGAGCCTTTTTGCGTGAAAGAACCATCAAAATACATCTTTTATGGATACTCAATTATATGCATAATTGTCTCATCAGGGAACTCAATCCTTAAAGGTTCGTTATCTTGAAGTGGTGAATCAGCTAGTTGATCAGTGAGGACTTGTCCTTTAATAGCCCTCTTGTCCACATACTCAATATCAAATTCACTTAGAATGAGGACCCATTTTGTTGATCATCCTATTAATGCAGTCTTGCTGAGGAGGTACTTCAGGGGATCAATCTTAGCAATGAGCCTTGTTGTATGTGAGAGCATGTAGTGTCTCAATTTTTGTGATGTGAAGACAACTGCTAAGCATGCTTTTTCAATAATGTTGTAATTGAGTTCATAGGAGACTAGCGTTCTACTGATGTAGTAGATAGCTCTTTCTTTGTTTGTTTCATCCTCTTGTGTGAGAAATACTCCTAGTGATGTAGCTATAGCTAAAAAATATAGGAGTAATGGATTTCCATGAATGGGTTCTATAAGAATAGGAGTAGTAGCTAGGTACTCTTTTAATTCTTTGAAGTTGGCTTCACAGTGTTCATACCATTTGAAGGTGACCCCTTTGTGTAGAAATTTGGTAAAGGGTTGTGCTTTGTCAGAAAGTTGTGACATGAACCTCCTAATTGACTGAAGTCTCCCTTGTAATGTCCTCATTTGACTGATGTGTGGAGGAGTCATCTCTAGAATAGATTTGACCTTTGTAGGATCTACCTCAATTCCCTTCGCTGAGACAATAAACCCTAAGAGATTTCCTAATTGGACCCAAAAGGCACACTTCTTTCGATTGATCCTAAGTTGAAATTGCTCCATTCAATCTAATATCTTTCATAAATCACCAATATGAGTTCTCCTTTCTTTGGATTTAGCTAAGGTGCCATCCATGTAATCCTCCATATTTTTATGCATCATATCGTGGAATATAGTAGTCATTGCTCTTTAATATGTGGCGTCGGCATTCTTCAACCCAAATGGCATGATGTTCTAGCAAAATTTTCCCCATGTGCATGTAAATGTGGTCTTCTCTTGATCCTCAGGGGTAATTTTTATCTGTTTATAGCCTGAGAAATCATCCATTAGTGAATACATTTAGTAGCCTACTGTGAGGTCTATGATCATGTCAATATTAGGCAGAGGGAAGTCATCCTTAGGACATGCCTTGTTTAAGTCCCTGAAGTCTGTATAGATCCTAATAGATTTATTGGATTTAGATATTGGGACCACATTAGAGATCCATCCTGCATAGGCAATGACTCTGATGAATCCAACTTTCAACAATTTCTCTACCTCTGCCTTTACTAGCAATGCAACATGAATGCATCTTTCTGAGTTTTTGTTTCATGGGTTTTATCCCAGGAGATATAGACAAATGATGCATGATTAATTTAGGATCTAGTCCATGCATATCATTATAGGACCATGCAAATTTGATCTTCATTTCCTTTAGGAATTCAGTGAATTGTACCTTTTCCTCTTCTGATAAAGATTGTGCTAGGTGGGCTATTTGAGGATCTTCAATTGTGCCCACATTAACTGGCTGTGTTGGTTCTATCAGAACTGAAGATCTTTCTTGAAATTTCTCAGGGAGGATATCAAGAATCTCATCCTTTGGCGCCTCTGAGAGGTTTTAACCATCAGATACATCTTTTGTTTTTACTATTTTAGGATTTGACACTGCCACAACATGGTTTTCACCGTCAGTTCCCTTTTTCTTTATATTTTTCAATTTTTGACTGAGAAACTTGATATCCTCCTGTGACATGTTCTCACTCCTTGCATTTTTGGAAGAAGGATAAGGTTCACAAGCATTTAGATAACAATCCAAGGTGTAGTCATTGGGAAAGTTCATGATAGGAGTAGGATCTGTATTATCCCAATCAATTAGGTCAGGGTCTATCAAAGATAGGGAGTCATTCTTTGGGAAGGACAACATCGAGTTAGTGTCAAGACCATTAATTGACATGACATGTTCCGTTAGGCTAATTTATTTGATGTTTATATCAATAAGAGTTAGATCGTCATAAAAAGGGTCATTGTTAGTTATATGTGGACCAAACTCTAGTGACTCCTTAGTGGAACTTTCATCATCAGCTCTCTGTAAAAGGAGGCTTCTTGCTTGTCACCTTTGAACTTCTTTTAGGTTTAGGAAAACACCAGTCTCCCCATCAATGATTGGGAGAAGGAATTCCTCCTCTACTTCAGGAATATCAGCATTGTTGGGAGGAGTGTTAGAATGTTAACAAGGTGCTGAGGGAGCTGCAAACATGTGAATTGTATCGATTTCAATGTCTTATATGGTAACAAATATCTCATCCCATTCATAATCATAAGAGTCAATGTTTTTTTCATCAGATCTACTCAAAAATTCTATAATAGTTATCTGATGTACCCAATTATCCACTCGTGGATCAAAGTGTGGTAGATCAAGGACATGTGAAACTGTGACTAACTTTCCCTAGTTAGGATGTGAATCCTATTATTGGGGTGTGCTCTCTGTATCCATTGCTATCAATGGTACCTCTAGATCAGCTATTGTTATGTCTCCTACCTCCTGAATAGGAGGTTGTGGTAACAAAGGTATGTAAATGTCTTGTGGTGCCTCAAAGTTTGGTACATAGTGCTCTCCTTGATAGTTAGGATTCTCTGTGCCAACATGTAATAATATTTCATAGGACCATGGTTCGAGTTCTATCTCCTCTATTTCATCACTCCCTTTGTCAAAGATCAGACTATCTTTTGAAGCAGGTTTGTTAGATTCAGTATTAAAACCTAGTCCTATTTTATCTCTGGTATTCCTAAACTCCATATGTACAGGTTCAATGAGTCCTCTTCATGTTTCTCTTAGAGGTCCTTTTCCTTTGTATCAAATTTTATTAAGAAGATCATATCCTTTGCCATACTATTCCGGGGATATTTTGACATGTTTGACCTCAGCTTCTGTCGGTTCTCCTTTGTAAAGCCATTCCAAGACTGCATGTTCTTCTGTGTTATCTAAAGAAGATGTGGATGCCTTTACCATGCCATTTTCTTTGTGGATTTCTGGCTCCTTGGATGCAGTAGGTGTGAATGTCGAGGAATGTTTCCCATAGGACCTTGGTGATACTGGAAGTTTTGTCAGTGACGGAGTCAAGTCCAACTTGTATTCTCTCATACCTATTTCTTCAAGTTTTAAGGTTTTGCCAAAACTTTTCATAACCATGTCTCTTGTAGTCTCAGGAACAATTTCATCCATAGCCTCTTTGTTATGTGGAATCATACTACCTGCTTTGATATTGTTGCAATTTTAATTAGCATCTGAAGGGATTGTTACTTCCACCCCATTATGTGGGAACTGAAAACACTGGTGGTAAGTAGATGGCTCAACTTGCATCTCGTGAATCCATGGTCTCCCTAATAGGATGTTGTAGGCCAAGGGAAGATCTAGAATTTGACATGTGACATTCCTTTCAATTGGCCTGACTCTGATGGGTAGAACGATAAGACCTTTAGAGGACCTTTCTTCCTCATCATAAGCTTTGATAGTTATTTTTCTTCTAGAGTTAATTGTTTGTTCTGAAAGACCCAAATTTTTGATGAGATTAAGGGTACAAATATTTAATCCTACACCTCCATCTATCAATACGTGCCTAACATGGGATTTATAAATAAGGACTTCAATATGGAGGGGTTGATTATGTGGATGCATTAATGATTCATCATCATCTTTAGAAAAGGAGAGGTAATGTAGCACTGAAATGTGATTGACCATCGCTTGGAATTTGTCTATATCAAGGTCCTTTGGTACATTTACAGCATGTAGGGCTTGTTCCAGGATTTCCCTATGTACTATGGAGATTTTAAGCAGCTCAAAAATGGAAATTTTGGTAGAGGTTCGTTGCAATTGATCCACAAAGTCATACTTTGTTGCAGGAATAGTAACCACGTGTTTTGCTATTGGTTTGCGGATAGTAAAGATAGGAATTTTGGACATTGATGCTGGTTTTGAGGAGAAATTGGGTCCTTTGATCATGACTTGGGCTTGGCTCCGAGTCACCGCATTTTATTGGAAAGAAACACCTTTGATTGTGACCACATTAATTGATTCTATTTTAATGTCTAGCATATTGATCACGTTATCATTATTGGATTAGGTTTAGTTGACTTCATTACCTTTCTCTTTAGATGCTTCCCCTTTCTTGTAATTAGGGAATGGTTTGTTGAATGTAGTATGATCTTTATTGGTAGTGTGTCCCTCCAATTTGATCTTACCTCCTTCAATGAGGTCTTGAATAACATGATTAAGTTTAAGGCAATTGTTAGTCTTGTGTCCTTTGTTTTTGTCAAAGACATAGTAAGAATGATCATCCGACCACCTGGGTTTGACCACTAGTTCCCATGGTTTAGAATCTGGGATTGTGAGAACCTTGTTGTCTAACAGTGTTTTCAAAATAGTTTTGAGAGACTCTCCCAAAGGAGTGAATGTTCTTTGAGGTTTTGAAGTCCATTGCCAACACTTTCTATTATCATTGTTTGCTTTGGGTATGGGAGTCGTTACCTTGGCATCTTTGCTTGCTTTCATGTTGTTCATTAGATTGAATACCTCAGTTTTAGGACCAACATGGGATGCGTCTACTACACCATTGTTGATGACATTTTTTTTTTCTTCCACCATTTAGGTTTGGAGTTGGAGTTGTTTGATTTATTTTCATTTTGAAGAGTGGTCTCTCCCTTTTTGACCATAACTTCCTTGATACAGAGGGCATTCTTGATCATCCTATCAAAGCTAGGAGATTCTTGCATTTGCAATGCGTATTTTATCTTAGGTACTAAGTTATTGACAAAGTTTTCCATCTTCTCAGATTCGGGAATGGCTCTTGAATACCGTGCAAAGATTTTCCTCCACCTTTGTAGAAAGTGGGTAAAGGATTCACCAGTCTTCTATTTAGTGTTGCACAGATCCATCATAGTCACGTCATGTTGGATATTATAGGAGTAGTGTTGGATAAACTATTTTATTAACTCCTCAAAATTTTTCACCTTGGGTGTAAGTTTTGAGAACCATTCCATGGCATTGCCACCTAGGCTTCCTGGAAAGAGTCGCATGAGGTAGGTAGGTTCATGCATGTATTCTATGCTAAGAGCACAAAATTCTCTAACATGGTCATGTGGATTGGTCTCTTCCGTATACTTGTCATATTTTGGTCGTGCCACGTTGGGAGGGAATGGAACCATAGTGATACTCTTGTCAAAAGGAAATGGACAAATAGATTCCATAGAGTACTTCATTTTGGGTTTAGCTTTCTCTTGCTTGAGAGTCGCAAGTTCTATTTGCATTAAGGTAAGTTACTTGGAAAGAATAGAAATAGGAGTGGGTACCTCTTTCTCCTTTAGTTGTTCCACATCATAATCTTTGGGTAAATATACACTACTGGATGCGAGATGGAGAAAGTATTTCTCTTTATCTTCGTCAATCATCTTTTCCATTATCTTTTGGAATTTCTTTCTCTGCTTGAGTTTATTGTACTCCTCTTCAGTGATGTCTTCCTCACTGCCTGATTCAAATATGGGATGGTCAAATGTGGGTTCTTCTTCTTCATCGGTATCTTTGTGCTTTTGGTTTTTTATTTTGTCATATTATTTAAAAGCCACACTCTATTCGCGAGTGTTTCTATCCATTTCTAGAGAGTCTAGATTGAGTAGGGAACTGCAAGATGTTTCTCCTTGAAAGTGAAGTGATTTAGGAGGTACTTTTGATCCTTTAGAGGTATACTTGTTGCATATTTTTTTAACCATGTATATGTATCTCAACTTTTCCAAAGTTTCCCGATAGTGTCAGGTAGTATCTTGAATCGTTCAAGTGAGTGTGTCTAGGTGGAAGTATCATTTGTATCTTGGTGGAAGTAATGATTCCAGCATCAAAGGGTTAGAATGCCATGATAGTGAGCTGGGAATCAAGTTGTTTTAAGAAGTAGATAGACCACACTTATTGAGATAGATTGCAAGAGACTGACAGGACATGCAAGGGAGACATCTAAAAAAGTGGGTTGACACAGCAACAAGGAGATCAAAAAAGATAATAGGGACGGATTAAAGATCCAAAAGGGTATCCAATCAACTGAGTTTTCTTGAGAAGCTATTCTGCAAGTGCCCACTATCCTAGATGTGAGCTCCCAGATGTGAGCTAGGAAATATGGGATGCAAGCTACTGATGACCCTAGATGTGAGATGGAACCCTAGATGCGATGATGTATTACCAGATGCGACCCAGAATACTAGATGCAAGCTAGGATACTAAATGTGATCTAGGAAATCTGGGATGCGATTTTTTGATGTCTTTGTTAGATTTGGTTAGTTTTGAAAAAAAAAATTTGGAAGTGCATGAAGTTTGTTTGATTGGAGATTGATTTCTGAGACCCATCAGTGAGTGAAAAACACATGTATGCCAAGGATTGAATTTTGTTGCTTGTTTGAAGGTGTTATCTTTTTAATGCTCTTTCAGACACGTCAAACAAATTTGCTTTGTTAGGAGGGTAAAATAGGCACACATCTTATCCCTATTTTCTAGGTGGAGAATGAAAATCCTTTCTTGTTGACTTAGGTACACACTCAAATGCTAAACAGAATACAACCATCACCAAGCACGCAATGGCTCCAGCCATGATGTTGTATTAGCTGACTTCAAACACAAGTGAGGGCATGATATGAGGAGTGTCTTGGAGTAATTACTTTTTGCCTTGCACAAGGATTATCACCCTTTCAGGGGTGAATCAGGAATTCTTTTAGCTTAAATGTTGTCTATGATTGGGAAATCCATTCAAAACCGTCCCCCATAGCATTGCATAAGGCAAAATTGAGGTGTATAGCCCTATGAGTACTCAAATATGTGTAGTCTCTCAAGTAAGAATTAAGTGGCTCCTCTCTACACATACCAAGCATGTTCAAGGAATGATGTCAAAATTCTAGGAACAAAACTGATTCTATCTTCCAAGGCTTTAGCCTATGAGGAAGAAACTATTTATAGTGAGTTGGAAGGATTGGCGTAAAACCTGTCCTCACTTGGGTTGTTCTCGAGAGATTTTTTCTTCAACCGGTAGGCCCTCTACTATTAAATAAGCTTACAAAGGATTGGCGAGCATAGGACATATATATTTTAGATTCTTTCGAAGAAGAAGAGCATACTCTCCTCATCCATGTCATTTTCTTCCAAAACAGTTTCAAGCAAATAGTTCATTCACTCTATGTGCTAAAATATTGACACACTTCTATGGGTCATTCCATCCAAGGTTGCTCAAGAATGAGGCCTCAAATATCGACTCATAGCTCTCTAGTCATGGAGTGCAAAGGTTTGAAATGGAGGCCCTCAGATTGACCTAGTTAGTGCC
>MU224737.1:2507807-2520511 GCA_018584345.1 Thuja plicata | reverse complement strand
GACATGGTGATCTTCTTTTTTAGATGGATTCTTTTATTGCTTCTTTTTCTTGTATTGAACATTCAAGTTTCTTCCAAAAGACTTGGGACTTGTGGAGGAAGAAGAAGAATATGACTGGTTTAGATGGCTGGATGGATGATAAGGATTCAAGGGTATGCATCTATGTTGATCTTGAAGAAAGATAGGAGATGGAGGGACGTAAGGACCCAAGATGGATGAAAAATTAGGAGAGTTAGGAGGGGAAAGTGAAGGGACATAAGGACCCAGGATGGAAGGAAAATGTGAAGCCCTTAGTATTGGTGGAGGAGGTCCAAGGATGGACGTGAAAGATGCAAAAGGATAATCAATAAGTTCATTAGCATGTATATGAAAAACAAGGACCTCGACATCTTTAGAATGAGTATTAGGATTTTCAATAGGATCGTGAACATCTTGAATAGGAGAACCTTCTTTGATAGGATTGTTTGAAGTTGGGAAAGACTTAAGAAGAGTAGAAAGTGGAAGCAAACATGGAGTGGTAAAAAAAGAAGATGGAAGACTTTGATCTTGACAAGGATCTTTGGATAGCATAATTGCATAATTTTCCTCTTGATTTTCAATAGGCTTAACAATGGAAGTAATAATGCCATTTTTAATAACCTTAATGGAAGTATCATCTTTGGAAAGCGCAAGTGTAGTAAGGTTATTTTGATTTTCAATAAGCTCAACGGTGTAAGTAGTAACTTGATCTTTCTTAGGAGAAGACTTAAGACATGGTGGAATGAATGAGAAAGAGTGTAAGGGATCAAAAAAACCATGATGTGGATAAAAGTCATCATAAAGAGGATTGGAATACATGGAGATTTCTTGATCTTGATATTTCTTTATGTTCTTTTCTTTATCATTTTTAGAGTCCTCTTGACATGGAGCCACTTCTAAGGACAAGGAATCATGTTGGAATTGTATGGGAGACTTGGGAAGGGATGGGGAAGGATTAGCTGAAGTAGGTGTTATAGCATATGAAGGCTTAGGCTCTTTAGTTTTAGCATGATTGAAAGTATTTGCAGCCAAGTGAAGGTTAGCTTGAGTTTTTTTAAGAGGTAGCCCTTGAGAATAATTATAAGGAGCTACATGAAAAGAATTAGGACCTCTGTCGGATGAAGGATTTGTAGAAGATTTGGAAACTTTAGGAGATGTATGAGTATTGGAAGAAGTAGAGGATGGAAGGGAGCCATCAAAAAACAAAGGTTCATCATTAACATGATTTTACTTGAGAGTGCAATCTTTATTTTCAGCTTGAGAATCCTTAGAGGAGGGATAGAATTGACATTTGTAATTAGCACGGAAAGCTTTCTCTTCCTCAAATCTATCATCAAATTATTTTTTATAAAAATCATCAAAGTCTCTTTCAAAATTAGAATCATATGGATCACCATCACAATCTCTCCACTGTGAAACCCCATCCCTAGTAAGCGTGAGCACATGACAAGGAGGACCCTCAAGAATAGAGGCGTCATAACTATGACTATGCATTTCATCATAATAGCCATCATCAGTATAGGCATCAAAGTCATCAAAATCATAATAGGCGGGATCATAAAAGTCATAGTCATCATAAATAGACATGTCATTGTTCACGGAAGAGGTATCACAAGGATTATCATGTTGCTCATTATGGTATGCATTTTAAAGAGAAGTATGACTCTTGGGAGAAGTAGAAGAAGAACGAGATCGTGAAAAAGAAGAAAATGAAGACCTAGTGGAAGAAGAATATTTCGATGATGAAGAGTGATGAGAAGACTTAGAAGATGAAATATGTTTGGAAGAAATATGTTTTGAAGTGGAAGAAGAATATTTCGATGATGAAGAATGATGAGATGACTTAGAAGATGAAATGTGTTTGGAAGAAGAAGATCATTGGGACAAGATCATGCTTATGATTCTAACAAAGGCGTCTAATTCACTTGCTCATTTACAAATCATGTTTTTCAATTTATCATCCAGGAATTTGTTGGAAAAAAAACACTCTTCGAGTTGAGAAATAAGTTCAAGATCATTTATCCTTAAGAGAGGCTCCATAAAAAGATACTTGAGATTCATGGTTCTAGAAAAGGATGAATCAAGAAGAGATGAAAATACAAGCCGATAGACTAGATAATAAGAGGAAAAGAATCAAGAAGATGTGAAGATATTAGGAAGAATAGGAAGAAGCATGAAAGAAGAAGAGAAAGAATGGGAATGAAAGACTAGGAAGACATGGGAGATGTAGAAGAAAGAAGACCAAGAGTCATTTTATGCAAATTGATACCATTTAAGTTTATTTGGATGTTGAGAAATATGTCATAGCACTTTTGGGGAGATCTATTGAAGTTTTTATCTCTCAGGAACTCAGATTTGTTCATTTTAATTGACCAACTAGATGCATTAACAGATTTTATCATTATTCAGGCACGCAGAATAGCAATCAAGGAGTTCAAACAATCAATATCTTCAAACAATGAGCAAGGGACAAAGAAAATTTGCACATGAACATGGATAGTGTCATAGTATTTCTATTTCATAAGAATGCTACTTGTGTATGTTCTCAATTGTTTTCCAGTCACGCACATAGTCCTAGAGAATAAAAAGTTGGTTGCACTATGGCTCTTAGTAATGGTTTGACTCTGCAATTTTTTTAATCTCAAGTGAGTGAAATCCAATCCTGGCACACTAAGATTTTGACACAGTCCAAGAATTTAATCAATTAGGAGTTGTTGAGGAGATATAACAACCCACAAGAAACTACACCCGTGGAGATTTTTTCCACAAGGACATTTATATAGCGGTTGTCACTACCATGGAAAAAATGGCTATTACCGCTTGAGGTTTCATCCACATGGTTGACCCAATAAAGGGAATGTCCACTATGGTTAACCCTCTCTAACAAAGAAGACTCACAATATGGACCACATGGAGACTTGGTTTGGATTCAAGGGTTCCAAGTTTCTGATTCTCCCAAAAAGGAAAAAGAGCATAATCCTCTAGCCTCTTCACCCCACCCAAACATGGAAAACATGATTCATTGACCCACTAATTTTAAATCACCTCATTCAAGATTCACACAACAACAAATGACACCAATCTCCCAAAGAGAGAAAGTATAGCCAAAAGTTGAAGCCCAAACCAAGTTGACCAATGAGGTAAAAACAAAATCCTTCCCTACCTACAAGGGGATCTATCGTCAAGAAGAGCTTCGCATGTAAAACAAGCGAATGAAGCCCACTCTCTCAAGATCGCCACAAATAGTGTTCATAGGGCCTAATTACTATGTGAAACATGTATGCAAGAAAGCAAATCTAGGTCCATTTTAGAGCACCAATTAGAAATGTGATATATGAAAGCAAGAAACACTCAAGCTGAACACATGAGATGTTTAGTTTAATTTCCAAAATATAAATGTTATAGAGAAAAAAAATACCTCAAATCCAAAACAATGCAAATCATTTTGTTGTTTATCCACGCAAGTCCAAGCTATCCCCACGAACTCTCCAACAAGCAAGACACGCAAACAAGATATGCAATATATATTCAACTTATGCAAACTCTAGGGTTAAATCTAAAAATTAATTGTTAGGAGAAATAATAACCACCAAATAATCCAAATGAAAACTCACATCATGCATTGAACCATGTGAAAAATAAGTGCAAGCTAATCATTAAATGCCTTTTTTTTAATTTTCATTTTTGACCTAGTCAACAAGATTGGACTTAGATGCCATGAATTAGGATCCTAAACCCTAAATATAGAAAAGAGACCCTTGTTAAAAGATAGAGAGCTTTCCAAAAATGTCATAATTTTAAAAAGATCTTTTCATTTGTGCCCTAGGGAGTCATTTTTCCAAAATAGACTAGTTTTCATAAATTGACCAAATGAGCTATGATATTGAATTTAAATTTAAAACTCAAAGAATGGGCCCCTTATATAATTTAAAGACCTTTCTGAAAATGTAAAATTTTTTGAAAAATTCTCTGATTTACTCTGAAAATTAAGGTTTTATGAAAAATAAAGAAAAAATTATACAAAATTCAAAATAACTAAAAAAATTTTGAATTTTTTATTGAACCTTCTCTGATATGTCGCCAACCTACAAAAACAATTTTAGATTGAAACTCCAAGCCATTTGGGAGATATGATCAAATCTTTGAAAATCTAGGGTTTTCATATCCAAGCAAATCTGCACAAGGGTTAGGATTGAAAAACTTTAATAAAATAACCATGTAAAGATTATAAAATCTGAAAATCTAAATAAAATGAAGGAAAATCAAGAGCATCATGTCCCACAGTGGGTGCCAAAAATGTGTGCTAAAATGTTGACACACTTCTATGGGTCATTCCATCCAAGGTTGCTCAAGAATGAGGCCTCAAATATCGACTCATAGCTCTCTAGTCATGGAGTGCAAAGGTTTGAAATGGAGGCCCTTAGATTGACCTAGTTAGTGCCTATGCAAGTACACCATGAAACAAGAGATTCAAATGCATGAAAATGAGACCTTCTCTATATGATAACAATACATGAAAAGAAATTAATCTAAATGATAACAATGCATGATTAATCTATGAAAGAAAATACAAATGCAAGATTAATCTATGAAAATAAACATGAATCTAATCTACATGAGTAGCCATGAATGCAAGAAGAAGAAGACAAGAAGAGAGAATTTGTAATATCCAAGCTCAAGTGCTCAAATCCTCCTCCAAAATTGCTCTCCAAACCTGCAGCATAACAATACTATGAAAACCTAATATGAAAATGAGAAGGAGAGATTTCCTTATAAAGAAAAGTGAACAGTTGAGATTAAGAGGCAAAAAGAAATGATCAATAGTTGAGATTAAGAAGCAAAAACCCACCACTTAGGAAGATATGATTAAAAATATATTTTTATTTAATTTATTTCCCTTCTCATCAAATAAAGTGCTTTAAGTGGGGATTTATATTTATTTAATTGAAAGAGGGGTTTTCTTTTAATTAAATAAAATAGAAAATTTTTATTTAATTAAATGGGAGGAATTGAATTTAATTAAATAAGAGGAATTTCATTTAATTAAAAGGGAGAAATTTAGTTAAATTAAATAAAAGGCTATAAAAATGAATCTAATTTAATTAACGAAATTGATTTGAATTGAAAATGTTCCAAAGCACTGATTCAGGAATTTGATAAATTGATAAAATGATAAATGGGGCCCAAAGTCTAGGTGACCATTTTAGGGTGCATACACCCTCAAGCAATGTTGTGCTCGATTTAAGATGTTCCTATTTTAGGGAAAACAGAATGCTTGAAAGTAAATTTGCGTTGTTCAGTTATCCACAATTTTAGATGAGTAGCTTGTTCAATTTCTGATCCCAAATTTAGACAATGATTTGGTTCAATTAATCCACAATTTTAAGTGCTTTGTGTTGTTCATTTACTAATTCAAAATAAATTTAGTTTTGGTTTCTTGGTTCAGTTATCTCTAAATTCCTTTCAACTCATAAAATGATGTGTGAGTTTCTGATTTTTCTTAAAAGGAAAAGAGCATAGTCCTCTAGTCAGTTTAGTAGAAGATTAGAAAATGTTCTTAGTGTGAAAAGCATGTAAATAGAGGTCAAGAAGGGGGTTGGACACCCTAAAAAAAAAATCATGTTAGTATTCTTTGTTCAACTCCAAGAAAAACCTTTGATAACAACCTGCAAACACTAGTTAGGCTGCTTTAAAAGACAAAAACCAAAGTGATAAAACTATTAGAGGTTAGGCAATGAAGTACGCAATATTTTTAACCAAATACGATCCTAAAAACACAAGATGTGATACCATATACTGGATGCGAGCCCTTGTTACCCGATGTGATTGAATATTCCCTAGATGCGATCCTAGATTGAAAATGATCTAGGACAACACAGATGCGAGCCTCATTTTCTACGGTGCGAGGGCATATCCCGGATGCGAGCCAGAATGACCAGAAATGACTCTGGACCGGAAATCTAGGAGGATAGATTAGTGAAAAATAGAGTTAAAATGAGGCCAAGTCTAGAATCGGGCCCCACAATGGGAGCCATAAATGTGTGTTAAAATGTGCACCTGTTATCTGCAACATGACACTTCAATAGATCATTACATTAGTGGAAAACATGGTTAGATGAGCATATAAAGCACTAAAATCGACCTATTTTTTTCTAACTAAGAAGAGTATGATAAGAAATACAACAGCTCTCAGATTATGCTACTATCAGTGACATATATGACTTAGCATGAAAGATTTGAGTTAAAACAAACTAAATGATAAAGAAACATGCATGTTTATCTCTAAAAGTGAAGATAATAACAATGCATGATAATGAAACTATGAGGCAATATGAAACTATCTAAATCCTAACAGCATAACAATACATTTAGCTCTAAAATTATGGGCATATTTTTTCTCAAAAACTCCTATTTATAGAAGAAATGAGGAGAGAGAGGGGGACAAGGTGCATTAATGGAGTTGAAAAAATCATTAATGAGGTGTAAGAGGCATTAATGCCTTAGGCATTAATGAGGGATGGGCATAAAAGAATCTTCATTAATGAGAAATTAATGAAACCATCTATGAGGCATGGGGAGGGATGTAAGGCCAAACTTGGCAAGTTGGTCCTTAGAGGAAGTCAAGCTTGAGAAAGTTGACTTTCTCAAGTGGGTTGAGTTCTTAATCACTCCTTAATGGAATGTGACAACATTAGGAGGTGGATTAGGATAGAATTAGGATTATAATTAGATTTAGCAAGGGTGAATAGGTTGGGATAGGTTAAAACCCATGGTCAAAGTAGTTGAAGTGGATTAGGTTAGGGTTTAGAGGAATATTAATGAAATGAATAAAACTTATTTAATTTATTCAAAAATAGGAATATTAATTATTTAAGTATTTAATTACTTTTTAATAATCAATAGGACTATAGCCAATTTAATTAAATTAATTAGGCTAGGGGAATGGGTTCATTTGCAAGTGATGAGACATATTAAGGTTTATTTAATTCATTTATGATTAAATACTATAGCCATGTTTTGAATTTGATCAGTTTTAATTGGTTTGAATTGATTTAAATTGTATGGCTATAGTAGTTAATATAATTTAGTGATAAAAATCACCTAGGACATTAAATCTGATTTAAAATAAATTATGCCAATGTAACATTGTCATGACATAATTGGGGGTATGATCACACTTAGGGAAAATAGGATCTATGGTTAGAGAAAACCAAAACCAGGTGGTTACAGTATGTTACAACAAAGTTGTTGAATTGATGGAGTTTGTCAGACCTTGTTACAATTACAATAATTGGATGTGGATTGTTTGATATAAAAAAAAGTATGCGTAGGTATGCATTGTCAACGAATTATATATAATGGAAAGAAAATGATCAAAGTAAAGGATTTTCTATGTACATTGATGGAAGGCTAAAAGAAATAGGGAATATTATGGGTTTTATAAATAGTACGTGACCTTGGTCAACTAATAAGAGTCCTAATTGCATATTTGAGGTGCGTGATGGGAATCGTGTTTTTGTATGTGCCATAAAATCAATAAGTACAGGGCAAGAACTGATAATAGATTACCAGTTGAATTGCATAGATACAAAAAAATATATTATCATGGGGGTGGTAAGTACTATATACCATTTAAACTAACCTCCAATTTATTACTCCAATATGTCATTTTATTAATAAATTTTTTTTGTTAAGTCTATTGCTTTCATTTCGCTAAATTTTTTATATTTAATCTTTGTCACAGAAGGACATGGATCCACCATATGATGACGAAGGCGGGGATTTTACTCCCACCCATTCTTCAGCAAAGGTAAACCTTATTGTAATTGTATGAATAATATAGAAGAAAAATGTTATATTTTTTTTATTGGTAAAGAAAAATGTTATATTATTATGTTCTTTTCTTTAGGATTTTGAAGTTATTCTCATAGTTTTAGTGATATTTCTATCATAAATTGATGTTCAAGGAAAGGGAAAAGTGTCTGCAGCAACAACGACTATAGTGTCAGATATGGATGACATCATCCCAGATATCCCTAACCCCGTAAATATGGTTAAGAAGAAATTACAAAGAATCAGTTCAAAAATTCTTGACATTTTTCTCGCTCCAAATCCAAGTGAGGAGACGGTGGCAAGGAAAGAGGAATTGATGTGGCAAGCACGTAGTTTGGAACTAAGCAGTAATGAATCTTTAGTTATAAAAAAATTTCAATAAAGTTTTATATTTTATACTCTTTTATGTCATGAACTAAAATATGTATGTGTTCTTACAAAAATTTTGTGTGCTCAAGAAACTGCTCATGGACATCACGGTGAGGCCGGTACTAGTACAGCTCCCGGAGGTAAAATAATCCTTAAGTTAACAGGTTACAAACTTCATTGGTCTTAGTGATTAGAAATCTACATTTTCCATTGGATTTACTAGTTATTTTATTCAAACTCATATATATATATATATATTGACTCCTCACTTCAAACTATACATTTAGGCCATGAAGTACTCCAGATGCCTCCTCCTATGAGGATGTCATTTCTGATTGCAATGTCAGCAACAAGGAGCATGGAAACATCCATGTTTGCATGGTCTATACGTGGTAGGTCCTTGTTTTTCTATATTTGATTATGTGTTAGTTTTGATTTGATTTGTACTTTAATCTTGGATGCATTTCATAGTGGAATAATTATGTGCAGTACAAGATACACCTCCTCAGGATACAAAGACCAGTACTGGTGATAATTTACCATCATTTCTTGGATCTACCCGTGTTGCTAGTATGGGTAAATTTCAGACATCATTGTTGTTGACCAATGAAGATATAATTTCCTTATAATTACCTAAGCTTCCAGGTACTTTAAAATTGTTATTATTTATATTCTAGTTTTAATTTATTTATTCATAACTCATTTTGGATTGATGATCCCATGATGTGTTTGCAGGGAACGATGTTTTTTTATGAAAAGATTCATGAGATGACATTGTCGCTATTTGGGCCCACCATATGTACAAGGTGGAACATCATATGTTAACTAACCATTTCCCACTTCTTTGATTTCATATAATTACTAGAATATTTTTCCTTTCATCTATTTATTGCACTATATTCAAGGTATGCAACTTCAGTTAATTTTTTTAGCTAACAACTTCATTTTTCTTAAAAGGTAGAATTTAAAGGATAAAAAATTAAAAGATTATCTCATAAAATCTTTAGAAGAGCTCTTTGAAAGTAACATTTTTTACAGCAACAAAGTTCTTCAGAGAGCTTGCAAACATCTAAATACTATGAGGGATGCATACAGAAGGAATATAGTGAACAACCCAAAGTACGAGCATCCTCCCGTGATTCCAGAGAAGCAGTGGAAGGAATTCATTTTGGATGCAAAGAAGAAAGTGCAAAGCCAAAGAGGAATTGCACCAGTAAACGACAATAGAAGGTATGTGATAGTATTAAGTAGAACGTAATTATGAACTAATTAGTGATCTTTATATTTATATAATCTAACATATTTCAAACTTTTCATAGACTGTAGGGCACATCAAAGGATACAAAGGCCAGAATAGAAAAGATTGGCCAACAAAAACTTGGCTCTAGTGGTTATCTAAAATTTCAAGAAAGAATTGTAAGTAGCAGTAAATTAAATTTTGAATCAATTTTTTTATAAATTGCAAACAATTTTGTTTAATCAAATAATACCTACAGAATTGACGATATTAAGCCAAAAATGAAGGGCTCAGATGTTAATGTAGTGCCCACAGAAGAAGACAAAAAGATTGGCTTAAAGGAAGGCTATAAAGTCATGGTTGAACGCCTACGCCAAATCCAATAGTCTGCTACATCAGTTCACACACAGGCAAGTAGGCCAAATGAAAATTATTTCAAATTGAATACCTGAGAAATAATATATTTGATGTTTATTTAACCCTTTTAGCGCATGACATTGCAATACAGCCTTCTAATCCTAGCACAAAACCTCCACATGACAAAGACCCTGATGTGCATCGCAGTGATGGAGGTATTCATTTTCTATTGAACATTAATTATGTAGTTTTTAATACAAGTTAAAATTTTAAATTGAAATTGGTGTAACCTTTCTTGTCTATATTTTAGAGCATGCACAACGTCATGGTGAATGAGTGGAGGATGATCTGGGTGTTCACCATATTTGAGATGATGTGGCATTGTCAGGTAAAGAAAATCTCTATTATGTTATTTTAATTTTTTTATATCAGTTTTTATCTTCTTTTAATTAATGAAATACTTGTAACACTAATTTAAAATGTTGTGCATCTAACCCATTTAGTTGCTATTGCAGTGGACCCCCTTTGGCACACCAGCATCTTCCTACACACAGGAGGAGGCATTTATTGAGTTCACAAGAGCAAGAGGAGGGGAAGGACTAAGATCTGAATGCTCTACTTAGTTGTTACAAGCAAAAACCATGCAAAAATCCAAAAAAGAAATGATTGCAATAAACCTTTTTTGAGAATATATTTACATTGTCTTAATGAATGTAATTTATTGCTACTAAATGTTGATTAATTATTGATCAATGGCCAATTTTTAATTAATTTTAGGTGTTATTGAATGTTATGTGATTATAATGATTGAATGTTATATTTTATAAATGAATGAATGTTAGATGTTAATGGGGAATTTAGAGTGATGATAGGGGGTTGGGGCCAAATGAGCTTCCAACTTCACGTGGTTGGCCTTGTTAAGTAGAGAATATTAAACTATTCTCAAAACCAAGTGAAGCTTGATCTAAACTAATGTAGAGCCCTAGTCTACTATCCCCTTAAGGAACCCAACTCAACTCAAGGATTCTACAAGTGTCTTGGAACTCATTGAAGGAGTGAGTCTCAACTCAAGGGTCAAATAGAGTGCTCTAACTTTAGACAACAAACACCTTGAACATTTTGAACAAACTCACTTCCTCTGATCACGTATTCCAACTTATTTTGACATCAAACATTCACTCAAGTATTCTAATCTAGGATTCACCAAATGCACCTAGGGCCTCCAATATGTCAAATCTGTCAACAAGCCTTCTCATCTTGTTCCAATACCTCATAATACTTTAACATGGTCAATACACCATGTTCCACCAGTCCTCCAAGTCTGGTCAATAGTTCTGCAACACAATACACTCCATGTAGAGGTCTTCTCCGGCTTGGACTTCAACTTCTTCCATGCATTATTTAATGTTTAGTTTCATACAAATGTTTGGCCAGCACTGATTTTTCAAAACCACCATGATCCAAGTTCCTATTTTTTATTTGAAATTGGTTTACTTTCATACCTAGATGCAATGAGTGATAAGTGTCTCATTCAGTCTTATAAGAGATGGGTTCTTGTGAACCACTAATCATGAAACATGAGTCAATAAATTTGACTCAGAAACTACATAATTGAATCCTGACAACAACATCATAATTGGATTGACTGTAAAAAAATATCTTCTATATAATCATTTTAAAGCTTCATAAATAACTATAAATCATTTTTTTGGATTGTAAATATTTGTCACGAGATTTTTTGGTTTGTAAATGTTTGTCACAAGCTTCTCTTTAAATCTTAACTTTGATTCTCAAATTCTCCTCAACACTAGCTACTGAGAAACTAACTTTTCTTCCAATCATGGCACATGTTTCATCTTCTTGGGTTTGTTAATCTGAATTATGGGTTTCCTAAGTTATTTAGCCTTCTTGTGTTTTTTCCTTTGCAACTAAATTTCATTTAGGTATTGTAGATAGATAGGTTTTATTTTATAGATCTATTATGAATGCATAAAACACTCTCCCTCTTCATCTTAGTCTGACATTTGTTCCCCATCATTAAATAATTGTGGTCCTAATTCATTGGTTAGTCACTGAGGCAAGATAAAAACTCACTTTCCCAAGAAACATATAGTAGGGGCTAACACCGTGTCTATCCTCAAGGAACACAATATATCTAGATTGATTTCTTTAAGTCTAATATTGTATTTTACTCATATTCACATATTTTTGGAATTTCACTATATCCTAATATCTTTTTCGATATCATAGTTGTTGTTTATGTTTAAGCAACACTAATTTGTTTATATTTTTTTCTCTAAATAGCTATTTTTATTCATGGATTTTTAACGTTGTCTATGCCTTTGTTTCTCTTTATTCTATTCCTTAATCACTTTATTCCAGTTTATTAAATTGTGTTAAACAATAAATGATTTGAGATTGAATTCAGAAGAATGTAAATTGAAAATAATTGTTGACTTAATCTCCTGAATATTGTTTTCTTTACATTTATAGAATGACACCTACCTGGGAAATGGACTAGGAAAGTTTCATGTAGGTAACTACAATTTTAGACACCTTTTTGATGGGTACATATTCATCCTATTAAATTTCCTATATTTCAAATTCTCGCAATGGAGATTCGAGCTACTTTTTTTATTTATCTCAAGGGAATATCTGTATTTTGATGGGTGTATGGTTTTCCATTTCCGATATTCTACTCTAGTTCATCTTCACTTTGAGAATGGGAGATCAATATCAATGAATGTACAGTTAGTGTGTGCTAAATGTTGACACACTTCTATGAATCATTCCATCCAAGGTTTCTCAAGAATGAGGCCTCAAATATCGATCCATAGCTCTCTAGTCATGGAGTGCAAAGGTTTGAAATGGAGGCCCTCAGATTTGACCT
>MU224737.1:2487613-2499348 GCA_018584345.1 Thuja plicata | reverse complement strand
CTAAATCTATGAAAGGAGATACAAATGCAAGATTAATCTATGAAAATAAACATGAATCTAATCTACATGAGGAGCCATGAATGCAAGAAGAATGAGACAAGAAGAGAGAAGTTGCAATATCCAAGCTTGAGTGCTCCAATCCTCCACCAAAATTGCTCTCCAAACCTGCAGCATAACAATACTATGAAAACCTAATATGAAAATGAGAAGGAGAGATTTCCTTTTAAAGAGCAATGGACGGTTGAGATTAAGAGGCAAAAAATCAAAGGCTATGATTAAGAGGCAAAAATCTCACCACTTAGGAGGATGTGATGAAAAAGGCATTTTGATTTAATTTTTATTTAATTCATTTCCTTTTTCAACAAATAAAGTGCTTTAAGTGGGGATTTTTATCTATTTAATTAAAAGAGAGGCTTTCTTTCAATTAAATAAATTAGAAGAATTTTATTTAATTAAATGGGAGAAATTTAATTTAATTAAATAAGATGAATTTAATTAAAAGGGAGATTAAATCTTTTAATTAAATGAGATGAATTTAATTAAAAGGGAGATTAAATCTTTTAATTAAATGAGAGGAATTTTATTTAATTAAAAGGGAGATTAAATCTTTTAATTAAATAAAAAAGATCAACCCTTAGGAAATATTGAAATAATTAAATAATTGAATTAATTACAATTTGATCAAGGAAATTGATTTGAATTGAAAATATTGCAAAGCATTGATTCAGGAATTTGATAAAATGATAAAATAATAAAATGGGGCCCAAAGTCTAGGCGACCATTTTAGGGTGCATACAGTTAGAATATGAGGCTTACAAGGTTGTTAAAAAGAACAACAAAATCTATTATCATGAATTTTATGAAGTTCCAAGGTCAGAAAACATCTTTGAATATGTTGGGGACCTTGCAAGACTCTTCTTTGGTGCTTCAATAAAAGACAATGCCAACACAAGATTCATAAGGTCAATTCCCTATTCTTGATTTGATTCAACTTTGATGGTAAGGAAAAAAAAGAGCACCCATAAATCCATTTTCATTCAATACTCATTCAACCATGTGGGTTTCATGGATTAGGTGATGGGAGAGTTGTTTGCTTGACTGAAACAATGAAATGATCTATTCAAATCAATCCTACCACTTTGGAGACCATGGGAAAGTTTGAATACACAAAAAATCTGGGAGTAATTTCACCACCCCACTTATCAAATTTATTTGATCTACAACTATCATGATATTTTTCTCTTTTTCATACACAAATTTGATTCATAGAAACGTTTGAATTATGATTTTTGAATCCTTTTGTATTTTAAAATACAACCAGGTCTTGCCTAAGGTTTAGTTGCAAACAAATTCTAGATTATAGTTGTCATTTTATTGTTACAATTTACATAATCTCTTAAATGTTGCAAAGTGATGGGATAGTTTTGCAACTATTCAATCAAGAGCTCTTTTTCAGGATTTGATGCCCTCTAATTCATTGGTGACCTTATTGTGCAGCTTCTAGTAGCATTGAAATTTTGTTATCCTCAATGAATCACTATTTTAAGAGGAAACCAATATCAACACAAAGTTTGCAAATTAAATGGACACTTTTTATTCATTCATGGTTCTATTACAATATTCAGATGAATGACCTCGTCATTCTTATTTTCCCACTGTGTCCCTTCTTCCTTCAGTCACCTTTAAACACACCTATTCCCAATGGTGTTTGCCATCACATTCCTCCTCAAGTCGCTTACGCTCCCGTTCATGATACTCTCGGAGGATGACTTGTTGTTGTTCCTCCCGAGCACTTTCCTCCACACAAGCGCATTGTGCCATTGAGACTTGTGCCAACAGCCATGGAAGATGGTTTAACAGATGGTCGGCTATAGGATTAGCCTCGATGGTAGACCACACTGCACTCTATGGGACTTCCGCTTGGTATGCTTCCCGACAGACGTACGTTTCTATCGCCGCCTGAAACAGAATTCTAAATTCCCTTGTTTGGTTATCCTCCCCTTCGTACAGTTCCATACATGCATCGTCTGCCTTGGGGTTTATTTCATTAACAGATAATCCCATTGTCTCCATATGCCATCCAGTTCTGAGTCCGTCTAAGCAACGGTGCCAAATGTTTACCCGCTGGGGTAACCTAGTTATGCATAGATGTTATAGGAATTACAAGTATATCAAATAGAGTCTTTATTGATCATCTGTACTGAAGTACATTTACAATAGCAACTGGATCATGATCTTAAACTAGTAAGTACAATGTATATATAAATCTTGAAATAGTATGATCAAACATCGCCACCCATTCCCAACCGATGGAAGTAACTAACCGACGATAGTAACTAAGTATCGTCGACACATACCCAACTAAGTCTAATACACGGCTAACAATGAGGAGTGTCTTGGGGAAATTACTTTTTGCCTTGCATAAGGATTATCACCCTTTCTGGGGTGAATCAGTAATTCTCTCAGCTTAAGTGTTGTCTATGATTGGGCAATCCATTCAAAACTATCCCCCATAGCATTGCATAAGGCAAAATTGAGGCGTATAGCCCTATGAGTACTCAAATATGTGTAGTCTCTCAAGAAAGATTCAAGTGGATCCTCTCTACACATACCCAAGAATGTTCAAGGAATGATGTCAAAATTCTAGGAACAAAACCGATTCTGTCTTCCGAGGCTTTAGCCTACGAGGAAGAAAATATTTATAGTGAGTTGGAAGGATTGTCGTAAAACCTGTCCTCACTTGGGTTGTTCTCAGGATATTTTTTCCTCAACCGGCAGGCCCTCTACTGTTAAATAAGCTTACAAAGGATTGGCGAGCATAGGACGTCTATATTTTTTATTCTTCTGAAGAAGAAGAGCATACTCTCCTAATCCATGTTGTTTTCTTCCAAAATAGTTTCAAGCAAACAGTTCGTTCCCTCAAGCAATGTTGTGCTCGATTTAAGATGTTCCTATTTTAGGGAAAATAGAATGCTTGAAAGTATATTTGTGTTGTTCAATTATCTGCAATTTTAGATGAGTAGCTTGTTCAATTTCTAATCCCAAATTTAGAGAATGAGTTGGTTCAATTAATCCACAATTTTAAGTGCTTTGTGTTGTTCATTTACTGATCTAAAAGAAATTTAGTTTTGGTTGCTTGGTTCAGTTATCTCCAAATTCCTTTCAACTCATAAAATGATGTGTGAGTTTATGATTTTCCTTAAAAGGAAAAGAGCATAGTCCTCTAGTCAGTTTGGTAGAAGATTAGAAAATATTCTTAGTGTGAAAAGCATGTAAATAGAGGTCAAGAAGGGGGTTGGGCACCCTAAAAAAAAAAAATCACGTTAGTATTCTTTGTTCAACTCCAAGAAAAACCTTTGATAACAACCTGCAAACACTAGTTAGGCTGCTTTAAAAGATAAAAACCAAAGTGATCAAACTGTTAGAGGTTAGGTAATGAAGTACACAATATTTTTAACCAGATGTGATCCTAAGAACACAGGATGTGATACCATATACTGGATGTGAGCCCTTGTTACCAGATGCGACTGAATGCTCCCCAGATGCGATCCTAGACTGAAAATTATCTGGGACATCCCAGATGCAAGCCTCATTTTCTGCGGTGCGAGGGCATATCCCGGATGCGAGCCAAAATGACCAGAAATGACTCTAGACTGGAAAACTGGGAGGATAAATTAGTTAAAAATAGAGTTAAAATGAGGCCAAGTCCATAATTGGGCCCCACAATGGGAGCCAGAAATGTGTGTGTTAAAATGTGCACTTGTTATCTACAACACGACACTTTAATAGATCATTACATTAGTGGAAAACATGGTTAGATGAGCATATAAAGCACTAAAATTGACCTATTTCTTTCTAACTAAGAAGAGTATGATAAGCAACACAACAACTCTCAGATTATGCTACTATCAGTGAAATATACGACTTAGCATGAAAGATTTGAGTTAAAACAAACTAAATGATAAAGAAACATGCATATTTAGCTCTAAAGGTGAAGATAATAACAATGCATGATAATGAAACTATGAGGTAATATGAAACTATCTAAATCCTAACAGCATAACAATACATTTAGCTCTAAAATTATGGGCCTATTTGTGCTCAAAAACTCCTTCTATTTATAGAAGAAATGAGGAGGGAGAGGGGGACAAGGTGCATTAATGGAGTTGAAAAACTCATTAATGAGGTGTAAGAGGCATTAATGCCTTAGGCATTAATGAGGGATGGGCATAAAAGAATCTTCATTAATGAGACATTAATGAAACCATTTATGAGGCATGGGGAGGGATGTAAGGCCAAACTTGGCAAGTTGGTCCTTAGAAGAAGTCAAGCTTGAGAAAGTTGACTTTCTCAAGTGGGTTGAGTTCTTAATCACTTCAATGGGTTTCAATTGTTTTGTTTGGGTATTTCATAACTTTTGGGCTGGAAATTTTCTGGTTTTTTGAGAATCCATGTTTGTTTCATATTCTAATTTTTGAGAATCCATGTTTGTTTCATATTCTAAAAATAATTAGAGTTAACAAAAATTTGAAAGAAGATTTGTGTATTTATTTGATCTTGGCTATATGGTGACCTTATAAGCATTTTCCTCGATAAACATAATTTCCTTTTTAACTGAGACCTTGGAGTGAGGCTCCTTACTAGCTATTGTTTTCTCAGACATTATTGTGTCAGGCAGTGAATTCGAATCATGTTTATAACCAACGAGGAAGAAAAAAATTAGACTTTGATCTATTGTAATTTGAATATCAATGGGCTTTTCCATATAGAATATTCTTAGTTGGAAATTTTTGCAAAAAATTTTGTGTGTATCCTTTCAATTTTTCATTAATCTATTTACAAAATTTCAACAGTTAATTCCAAATAAACAATTAATAAGCCACAAAAGAAAATAAATTTTACTGATACAAACATGAATTTTCCATAAAATATCTTTTACCGATACAAACATGAGTTTGCCATAAATCTAGCCAAGATCGTGCAATCAACTATTGACAGGAACAAACATAATGCTAAATTGCAGCTGCTAGAATTGAAACAAATAGGATCTAAAAAATTGGCAAATGACAGGTGAAACTTCATGAGGAGCCAATAATTCTAACAATGTTTCTAGGAACAAAGTTTTCTTTATCTATAATTAAATCGATAATCTTTTCTATGAGGTTGCTTGCGTATGGCTGTAGGGAAAACCTGTCACACGCAAAAACCTAGTTTTTCTTCTAATGAAGTAGGAAACATTAAGTGGTAAACCGTTCTCAGGAGAATTTCACATCGCATCTTCGACTTGCATGTCACATAAATTCAAGTCAAGGAGTTGGAGTTGTTAGCGATGGCAGTAAGTTTTTGAATCCTTTCCAATTAATCCTCCACAAGTTGTTTTTCCCTACTATCACTTTGATTGGGGGCCCCTTTCCTACTCATACATATTACCATTTACTCATAGCTTTGTCGTTGCCTTTGAAATCCTTCCTCCCTTGCACTCGTGTTGCTCTGCTCCGTTTTACATGTTCTCTTGGCAATTACAGGTTTTTGTAGACCCGTTATCACAATTGGCATCTTTTGTTTCTCCATCACAAGATCAAAGAGTGACCACATCTATTAGTGATAATAGATCCACATATTTAGTAGTAAATGGAATTCATGGAGCTACAAAGCCATCTTTTCTAGCTTCTTCTATAGCTGATTTATTAGGAGATCTAAGTCTTCTTGCAGCTTCAGCAGTACTGGTATGTATGAAAGTTTTAATTCTTCAAATGATATTTGTATGACTATTGTATAGTTTGTTAGTGAAAGCCATAAAGATAATATTTTTTAATTTATAATCTTAATATTATGATTTTCTGCAAGAAATAGTCTTCCAACATATCCACCTATAGTCGCACTCCAGAGCAGATCCTTGAAGGTCACTTTTGATTTCACAAAGCAGTAGGGAAAACTTCAAACCAGTTTCACAAATTTGACCTCCAAAACATTTACAGATTTTATTTTCCAGGCATCTGTGCCACAGGAAAGACTAGGATTGTATTTGTTTTGAAATTTAATCCTTATTCTCGTTTCTTTAAAAATCTATATGTTGACTTTCATCTCATAACAATCTATGATTAATTTTTAAATTTTATACAACATTTCAGTTCTGTTAATTTGTATTTAACAGTCTGGATAGGAGTCCACAATAGAATAATATTTTTAAAAGCTTGAGTCGTGGTCAATAGGTTGGGTGTTGGGACATCATCTGTCATTGGGATCTTATCAATTTTATTTTATTTTTTTGCTTTTTCCATTGATTTTTCTTAGCCTTCTTCAGATTCCTCTATTGTAATTGATTTAAACGCATCATATCGCTCTCAATTTTCTCTTATTTTTCACTTGGGTTCCTACTATGGGGGGAAAACAAATTTTGATAAATGTTTCATATTGACAATTTCTACTTCATATTTTTCTCTTTTCATGTTATATAGGATATTTCATGTTTTTGAAATGTTGAGTTCTGGTGTAAACCTACACATTGTTGTGGGGTAGAATATTTCAAATATATTACATGTTTTTTCTTTTGAATATTTTGGAATCCTGTTGTGATGGTGGTAATTTTAGGCATTGCATTTTATTTCACTCCAAAATTTGAGTTTAATTTTAAAATTAGAGTTACCTCTTTCTATAATTTATCACCTTCAAAAGCCTACTGATATAGTTGATTGTTGGTGGACCTGTGGGCATTTGTCCGCCTGATCATGCTAGTGTTTTAGCTTTTTCTAGCTTTGGTTTGACAAATCATTTAATTGATAGATCTTTGGTTGGGGATAAAGTTGGCCCTGTGTTGCAAAAGTTGCTAGAATATCAGGATGAGGCTACTAGAGTTGAAGATGGTTGGGTCACTGTTAAAGGTAAAAAATTTAAGAATTCCTCTTCTTCTTTTGACATGACCCTTCGGTCCCATAAAAAAGGGACAAAAGAATAATTCTTTCTCATTCCTATGTGGATCTATAATGTCCCATTATTTGTTGTGGCTGGGAATGTTCTTTGATCTTGGTTAGTGTGTTTCTCTTAGGCCATTTGTTCAGGCTGGCTTGTTGTGTTTCAGAAACTTTTATTTCTCTATCTTAAGTTCCCTTTGTATACAGGGTTTTGGGGCCCCTTCAAAACCTGTTGCTACCTTAATCAAAAACAAAGAATAAAAACCATATTAATGAAAACTATAATCTCTATTTATTTGGTTTTGTCTTCTCAAAATAGAAAAGTGACAATGTCGTATATTTTGTGTTTGATAGGATTGGTCTAATATAAAGAATGCAAACTAAAAAATCTAAAGCATGGAACTCTCCTTCTGCCTATAGAATGCAATAACAGGGATATTTCTATCAATATGTTTTGTGAATTATTTTGGGAGTGCCATGTATATTTTATTTTTGCTTACATTATTTTCTTGCTTACGCTTGACCAATTTGATTTTAAAATATATACACTCAAAAATAGGTCATATGGATTTAGAAAGAAATAGTATTAATTACAATATAATAATTGTATAATAAAAAATATACTAAAATAGTATAATTTAATACTACTGTAATTTAATATAATATAATTTCTTATATATATTATTTACATTAGCTATTTTTCACCATATAACATTTTAACTATTACTTTTTATTATTATTATTATTATATATTTATTTATAAATTTATTTAAGGTTTTTAATTAAAATGTAAATTTGATTTAAAAGAAAAATGCCCCATCTTCTATAATATATTACTATCATAATATCTAATAAGTCTAAAACTATTTTTTATATGCAAATCATGTTCCAATAATTTATCAAAACATATATAATTTTTAATTATTGTATAACTAATTCTACAATGTTGAACTATATTTAACTTTCAAGAGAACCCTCATCCTCCTTGAATCTCCCCATGAATTTCCACTACAAGGAAAATTGGTTACTAAAAATTACATGCCCTCATGGTATTAATATGCTTTAAGATTAATGGTACTAATATGCTTTAACATTACTCCAAGGGTTATTTATAGATCTGTCTAGAATTGTGACTCTTTATATGCTCATTGGAATGCATGTTAGAAAATATTCTCCTTATATACAAAAAATATACTACAACAATATTGTAACTTTAGTTCATCCACAGTGGATGGATGCAATTGTGTACAAGACTTCATGCTACAATGAAACATGTTAATAGAATGACACTTTAATGCACTTCCTATTATTATGTAAAGTTTCAATTATGCTTTCACATCAAAAAAGTGTAAATTTGTTTTCCATGCATTCAAGGTACTGGATCTGATTTCTCTTCCATTTGATCAGAAGGAGTTAAATCATATAATGTGTCTGCAAAATGGGAAAACCTTTACAAGGTAATTATTCCAATCAATATTCAAATTATTTAGTTTTGCTAAGTTTTCTTTCCTAGACTAGCTATTTGTAGCAATGTGTGTGTGTGTGTGTGTGTGTGTGTGTTGAAGTTAATGTCTATTTGATTTGTACTTTGCATTTGTCCACTCATCTAGACATAGAATTTAAGTAGTTTAATTTAAGAATATATGATATAAGTAAATTGCAAATAAAATAAATTTTAAAGATAAATGGGGTTTTAAATCTTATGCCCAGCATTATTTCCTCTGAACTGAGATGGTTATGTCAAATGATTGCATTTTTATGTTGTTTCTTATTAGGTAAGAAAATCTGAAAAAAGGAGAAAAACTAAAATCAAGATACAATGATATAGAATTGTGAACCATCCATCCATCGACAATATAATATGTGGAAAAATATTATAAAGGATACCTAAATCCTCGAGGCTTTTGGGGTAGGCCAACCGGTATGTGACTATGATAAATTATTACTATGTTGAACTTTGTTAAATTATTTTGAGGACTTAAATAATTATACATAATCATTTTAGTGTATGATTTTAAGTCTAGATCACTATTTTGGAAGGTTGGACATGATTAATAGAATAATTTGGCAGAATAGGTATAATATAAGTATCAATAATGATGATCATCTCTTGCTTGTTAGTTGAACAACAAAGGATGTACATTGTTGTAATCTTCTCTAGTCCTAGACCCATGTAGCCAACTTTTAACTGAAAATAATCATTATGAAATAAGAAAATTACTTCTAGCCATATGGATGCCTTTTTCAAAATAAGATAATTCAAAGTAATAGATACTATGAATGATAAAAGGCTATCAAGATGTCACAACCCTGACTATAGGATCATATTTATAATTCTTACAAGTTAAATTACTCATTTTCCAAGATATCATGAGAGGAATCAATACTCAAATTTTGTTTTATCTAAACCCTCTATAAGGTTTAGTTTATTTAATTCTACATTGAGTTACATATTTCAGCGTTCCTTTCACATGTAATCCTTTTATACCCTTGGTGATTTTCTTGTACCTTCCAAATCAAATTATTTAACTCATCAATTTATTTTTGCCAGACATAACCACCAAGACCACTCGTAGCACTTGAAAATGTTATTGTTGCTTGCACAGGTTTTATAGATGAAAAATTGCAGAAGGTAATGCTTTTCAGTTTATACTTAATTTCATTTTATCATACAATACTGAAGATTTTCAACATCCACTTGTCTATGACCTACTGATTATTGCAATTTTTTTTATGACTCATTCTTTCTTCTACTACTATACCAACTATGGGAAAATATTTTGATAAAGCAACAACTTGAAGTTCTATTACCTGATAAAAGAATTCTCAAGAGAAATATTACCCTATAGCATAAGCGTGAAAAAGAGCACAAGAAAGGGCACAAGAATTACAAATTCTAAAGAAATTTTTATCTCATTGTCACGAACAACTAAAGACAATGGAGAAACTATCTAAATATATTGGATTAGAAAGGATGAGAGGAAGATAAGAGGAATTAAATAGAATGGAATTGGAAGATAATATGATTGGAGGATAAGATAAATTGAATGGAAGAGGAAAGGATTCACATGTTGAATTGTTTATGATATCCACTTAAGATATTGCATGATGACCATGATACCTAAACCTTCATAGTAAACAAACACATTAGATAAAATAATGAATTCTCTGATTTGTTCCTCTTCTTTTTTTCATTAATTCGTATTTGATCAGATGCATTATGAGAGTAGGGTGTGTATAAGATGATGATTTAAATAGATAAAGATTTGTGACCTTGAGATTTAACACAACCTCTTTTATCTCCTTGCAGGTTCTCTAGATGCTTGGGTACCTTTAGTTAAGGATGAAGATGTGGACACTTTGTTCAACCAAGATTCATTATTCTAGGCAATGACGGATCCTGTCTCTTTGTTTATACTTCATTCGTTTATACACATTTTTCTCTTTGTTGTATCTTTCCAGTTACTCCCACGACTTGTGTGGGATTTGTACCATAATATTTATGAATAAAAATAACTTTTAATGAAAAAAGTTGTATGTTTTTCCATTGTAATACATTTGCATGAACATAATGTGTTATTATTTATCAACATTTTTCTTTCAATAATAACACTTAATTTGAAACCAAATGTGTACCTTAGATTTTAGTTGTAAATACATAACCAGTGATGAACCCAAGTAATGACTATATTTTGTTAGTGTTTTCTCTGTTTGGTTTTCTTTGTCAAGTGTTTGGTCATGGTTAAAGGGTCTAGAAATTGGTTAAGTATTTAATGATGTTTAGCTAAACTTGATATCATGGTTATGAACTTATCCTTTAGACTCCCCTTTGTTGGAAAGTGACATTGCAAGCAACTGTTATTTTTTCATTGATGTCAAACCTTTACTGGTGAGACTATTGTTATATGTTTGAGTACCATATCTATTGTTGATGAAGAATATTTAACAAGAAGATCAAGTGAATGGTTGAGTTAAGGTAATTCAAAGGGTATTTGATCAGTTGGCACTCTGGCAAAGTAATTAGTTGTTTATCTTTGAAAGATAGTTTTTTTGGTTGTTCTGTGCCGAGCAAGTTTGGCTTGTGCCAAGTAAATTTTCTCGTGACGAGCAAAGTTTCTGGTGCCAAGTAAAGTTGCTTGTGATGAGAAAAAAGTTGCTTGATGTCGAGCACCATTGAAATTGCCGAGTGGAAACAGTGATGAAGGCCGACTTAAAAAAGTTTGATTATTGATGAGATTTGAGATCTCTGGCCAACTTAGTTGATTTTATTGGGATATGAAATGTTAATTAAAGATTGATCCACGTCATTTAATGTATGGGTAACCATAATTAATGCATGGTTTCAAGATTTAATTAGAGACTACTTTGGAGAAGTAAATGTAATGCAAAGATGGAATGATCTGTTGGATCTAACCTAACCTAAGATCTACGATCTTGTTTAAGCGGCAAAAGACTTATCTGACCTAGAAAAAGAGGTATATGATAACCTCGAGGGGTTATTTTCATGTGCATGGATGCATGTGGATGAATGCAAGTGTATGCAAGAGGTTTGCATAGTTGATTTACTGTTTGGCATGATCTAGCAAAGAAGGCAAAAGGCAGAGGCAGAGGGTTGCATGTGTGATTGCTTGACACATTTCCAAGTAGATTAGAAGGTTAAAATGACAATGCAGGCTACTTAGCAAGTTAACATCAATGCTGTAATTGGATCTAAATTGCAAAGTAAGTTGTATGTACTAGATCACAAACTGCTAATTACTTTCTTACCATTGTATCAGTTAAATCCTTTAACAAGGTTGACTTAACAGTCATTTGTATAAATCC
>MU224737.1:2453144-2483741 GCA_018584345.1 Thuja plicata | reverse complement strand
AAAAATTTGCAACAGAGATGCAAACTGAGTTTGAGATGTCTATGTTTGGTGAAATAAAATTCTTCGTTGGCTTACAAATTTATCAAATGAAGAATGGTATCTATATCACTCAATCTAAATATATCAAAGAGATACTAAAAACTTTCAGAATGGAAGAGTCCAAACCAGTAAGTACACCCATGGCTACTAGACAGAAGTTGACAAAAGATGATGACACAAAAGAAGTGAACCAAACACTCTACAGGTCAATGATTGGAAAACTACAGTATGTTGTACACAGTAGACCTGATATTGCTCTAGCAGTTGGGATTGTGGCAATATTTTATGCTAATCCTAAAGAAACTCACATGATGGCAGTCAAGAGAATTATGAGATATTTAAAAGGAACTGAGGACTATGGTCTATACTACAAAAAGAATGACAAGTTTGAACTCAGAGTTTACACTGATTCTTACTGGGCTAGAAATGTTGATGACAGGAAAAGCACTACTGGTGGAGCATTTCTTTTAGGAAAGAGATTGATCTCTTGGACAAGAAAGAAATAGAAATGCACCTCACAATCTACTGCTGAAGCCGAGTATGTGGCAGTAGTAGTTAAGTGTTCTAACATTGTGTGGTTGAAGATACTACTGAAAGGTATGAAGGAAGAAATCACTGATCCAGTTGTCATATACTGTGATAATACAAGTGCTATTAATATCTCTAAAAATCCTGTTATGCACTCAAAGAAAAAGCATATAGCTATCAAGTATCATTACTTGAGGGAGCTAGTTCAGAGTAAAGAAGTGAGACTGGACTATGTGAACACTAAAGAAAAATTAGCTGACATATTCACAAAAGCACTACCCAAGGATGCTCATGAGTATCTATGAGGTATATTGGGGGTGATTCCCCTAACTGAGGCTAATTAAGTTTTGTATGGTACTGTTGCATCAAATATTTTATTTAGAATATCTGACACATTGATGCATAGTAAGTCACACTTTAGGATGCTGGCTAAAGTTGTGAAGATGAGCAAGGATAGAAAATTAAAATCAATCATACTGAAGATGACAGGATCAGCATGATACTAAAGATCTACATGATAAAGATATAAACATCTTTGGCATTTTTGTCAAAGAGGGAGAGATTACCTATAAAGAGGAAGGAGTGAAGGAAGAGATTGCCGAGAAAGAGAAACTACAAAGAGGGAAAGATTACATAGAGGCAGAAGTTTTAAAAACATTGAAGTGATTATCTACTCAGAGGGAGTCTATAGATGACTAGACACAGGTAATTATAGTATGATTACAGACACAGAGGGAGAAATGTTTTACAAATAAGAATTAGAATGAAGCTAAAGACATTAATGAAGATTCGTTAATATCAAGGAACACAGGTGAAATTTTTGGATTGGTTGGTAACTATGTTTGTTAAATCATTGTTTTAATATTTTGTGTTGCCATCAATGCCAAAGAGGGAGATTGTTGGAAAGTGACATTGCAAGCAACTATTATTTTGTCATTGATGTCAAACCTTTACTAGTGAGACTATTGTTATCTGTTTGAGTACCATATCTATTGTTGATGAAGAAGATTTAACAAGAAGACCAAGTGAATGGTTGAGTTAAGGTAATTCAAAGGGTATTTGATCAGTTGGAACTTTGGCAAAGTAATTAGTTTTTTTATCTTTCAAAGATAGTTTTTCTGGTTGTTCTGTGCCAAGCAAGTTTGGCTTGTGCCGAGTAAAGTTGCTCATGATGAGAAAAGTTGCTTGTGCCGAGTAAAGTTTCTTGTGACAATAAAAAATTTGCTTGATGCCAAGCACCATTGAAATTGCCGAGTGGAAACAGTGATGAAGGCCGACTTACAGAAGTTTGATTATTGACGAGATTTGAGATCTATGTCTGACTTAGTTGATTTTATTAGGATATGAAATGTTAATTAAAGATTGATCCATGTCATTTAATGTATGGGTAACCATAATTAATGCATGGTTTCAAGATTTAATTAGAGATTACTTTGGAGAAGTAAATGTAATGCAAAGATGGAATGATCCGTTGGATCTGACCTAACCTAAGATCTACGATCTTGTTTAAGCGGCAAAAGACTTATCTGACCTAGAAAAAGAGGTATATGATAACCTCAAGGGGTTATTTTCATGTACATGGATGCATGTGGATGAATGCAAGTGTATGCAAGAGGTTTGCATAGTTGATTTACTGTTTGGCATGATCTAGCAGAGAAGGCAAAATGCAGAGGCAGAGGGTTGCATGTGTGATTGCTTGACACATTTCCAAGTAGATCAGAAGCTTGAAATGACAATGCAGGCTACTCAGTAAGTTAACATCAGTGCTGTAATTGGATCTGAATTGCAAAGTAAGTTGTATGTACCAGATCACAAACTGCTAATTACTTTCTTACCATTATATCAGTTAAATCCTTTAACAAGGTTGACTTAACAGTCATTTGTATAAATCCTATAACAAGGTGACATTCAGATTGGAATGTTCTAAGTCCTCTAACAAGGCCACTCCTGACAAGGTGATTAAATCCTTTAACCAGGTCACACCTAGCAGTGTGTTTTTGTAACCTTTAACAGGGTTGGCTCCTCACAGGGCATCACTTCAGAAGAGTGAAAAATTGGTAGCATGTTACTGGTGGTTTTTCCCATATTGGGTTTCCACGTTATATACTTGTGTGAATGTGTATGATTTACTTTACTGTTATGTTACTACAAGCTAATTTCAATTGACAGCAAACTGCATGATTAAAGTTGTTAATTTATGCTACTGCTGCCGAGTAGATCTGAAGTTCAGAAAGTTTTTATTTACTACATCTAGACCTGAGGATAACTAATTCACCCCTCCCCTCTCAGTTATTCTAAATTCATTCTAACACCCTTTTGATGACAAAAAATCCTAAATGATTATGGCTATATAATTTATCCATATTAATCATATTTATTTGACGAATGTTTTTATAGTAAAGACTAATTTCTTGTTTATCTCGACACAACTTTAACAAAGAATTAGAGACGCTAACATAGTCCAAGGTCAAAGTGCCAACTCAACATGTAAGATACTAACCACATCAGAATACAAAAGATAAGAAATGTGGACCATCAAAAGACTAAAAATTGTACCCTAAATTCGCTCGAAGAATCAGATGCCCCAATGACATAAAGATAGGGAGATATACAAATGAAAATCCTTCAAGTATGACTTTGAGCATTGGATTCCCAAAGACAAGAAGAGAGAAATACAAACAAACATTGTCTCTCTCTTCCTGTCTTTCAGGCATCCAATACTTCAAGTCATAATTGACATCATCAGATCGGTTGACAAATTCACTATTTTTTCTTCAACAAAATTGCTATAAGAAGGCATATGTGAGTGGTTTGGCTATATTTGAAGCCAGGTAATTTGACTAAATTAAGTTTATATTCTTGTAATTTGTTTGTTGATATTTGGAATTGTAAACATGAGTATGGACATGACTAATTAATGTGTATGATCAGGAAACATATAAGGACATTGGAGGAGTGGATAGAGGTATGTTTTTAAGGGCACTACTCAATTTTTCTCTTCCTAGTCTAGATGACTTTTATCTTCAAAGTTATACCTTTTCTACCTCCAGCATATTTGAATGAAACATGTCTTTGAGAAATTAATAATGTTGGATACGTTGTATTTCAAGACAAATCTAATGATTGCAATTGCATAAGAGTAATGAATGCTTCTAGGTGAAATTTATAAATTATTTTGTACTTTTATATGGCACTAACTATGCATTCTTCCTTATTTTTCTTTAGGGGTAGCAATGGGATGAGGATGGAAATCTCATGTTTCTTTCATAATGTCAGTGTTACTATGTGATTCTTCCCAAAACAACATTGAATTCCCATTGTTTATATCCCAGGTAAGATAATCTATGATCACTAATCTACACTTTTTCATAAAATTCCAAGATTTTGAACAATGAGAGCTATTGTTGGTCACCTAAATGCAAGAGGGATCGTACCCTTTTAGATACTCTGCGTGAAGAATCCTTTCCCATTTTATGTGAGGTTCTTTTATCATCCTCCATAAAAAAATTCTCCTAATGCTTTGTTTTGAATGATCTGGTTCGTAATGCCCATAACCATGCCTTTTTTAAGCTCTACACACCTCCCAAGCAATGAAGACCACCTTGTATTTATCCGTTGCACCCTGCCAAATAAATTTTCTCATATTTTGATTCAGTTTTTGGTTAACCCCCACTAGTAAAGCAAGAAATGACAACAGATAAATGGGAAGATCAGATAGAAGCATTGTAACTCTCTCATCCCATGATAGTCGCCATCCCTTCCACAAAGAAAATCTATTAGACACCTTCTTCCCAAGAGGATCCCATGGTTTATTTTCTTTGAGTAATTTTTCTAAAGTGAGACCAAGATAAGTACATGGCAAATGCCCAACTTTAAAGTTCAAAATTTTCATTATCTCATGTTCTTTCCTAGATGGTGTGAAAAAGAAGATTTCATATTTCACCTTCATGCCCTGAAGCTCTATAATTTATATGTCCTTGTTTCTTTAGCAGCTCTAAATAACATTGTATCATTTGCAAATTGTTGATGGCAGACTACAAGAACATTGCTAGTGATCTTGATGCCCTTTAGATGACAAAGGAAGAGGTCCACTCTAGTATTATGCTTAATGCCTCAGCCATTATAATAAATAGAATGGTGAGAGTGCCTTGACATGAAGCCCTTGAAACTTCAAAGAAACCTTCTAAAGAGTCATTTATAAGGACCTGAGATTCTTGGATTGATAGTGCAATTGAAGATCCAATCCAACTAACCTTTTATTGAAGCCAATGACTTGCATTGAATGTACAACTTGATCAATATTATTTGCCTCTTGGTCTGTTGGAGGAATGAATAATCTCTTGAGCAATAATCATGCCATCCAAAATGGATTTTCCCAAAAGAAGGCTTGTTAACAAAAAGTCATCTTGGGTTGTCACATTATTTCTTTGGGATGAGTACAATGAAAGTATTGTTGATTTCTCGTAATAGCCTCCTAGAGTTATGAGATGCCTCTATGGCCTCTGCCATTGCTTGGCCCACCATATCCCAACACTTTTGAAAGGATCACATTGAGTATCGAACACAAAGGATGAAATGTGATAATGTAAAGATCTAATATGTTATATCCAAAATTACCATATTGTTCTTAACTTGTTTATAAATTTGTCAATTGTTTATTCATCTTCATACTCAAGCATCTACCTATTTGGGATGAAAATCTATCCATATGAAGCAAAAAACCATCTATATGAGAGAAGCATCCATCCAAATGAGACAAGCACTCCATTATCCATCAAAGATATACATATATCTTAAAGAGATATGAATAGATATTCATATAAGATAGAAACACACTATGAATAGAGACTTAGATTCATCAAGACCATCCAGGTCTTGAGTAAATCACTTACTATGGACTACACTTCTCTATTAGAAGTACATCAAGGCCATCTAAAAATGTGAGAATAAAATACACAATGGAAACATAGAGCTAAAACAAGAATATATGTGTGATAAGGGTATGAGAATACTATCACTATATGTTTCTCTGAACCATTATTGGTGTATAGCTAGGGTGAAATATTATTATTATTTTTTTAAAAACATGTCGTCACTTTCTGACTTTTTTCACATTCACAGTCAATGAGAAACCTATATAAATGATGAATTGATCGACTAATTATTGTCGCTGTTTCGATGACTTCGTCATTGTTTATATAGAATTCTTGTCAGTCTTTTTCAACTTCAATGTCATAGGTTCATCGTACAAGCAACATACTGTGAAATTTTTTTAGGGTGAAAGGCACACACAACACCTTGCATAGAGCCCTTTTTCTGACCTTTTGGTCATCATTTTTACGATGACTATGCCAGTCGCCATAATTTTTGACAAAATAAATTCCATGACACTTTTGGTCGATTGATCTACATTTGAAAGTCACAAAATTGACCTTTGATCATTGAAAATTGAGCTAAATTTTATTAGTGTGGGTCTTGAGGAACCCATACGAATCATCCCCTAGGATGCCCATCGTTGTAACATGGTCTTCCCCAAGATTTATAATCTCTACAATGGCATCTCTCTATTCTTCATATTTTTCAGTCTCTCCCCGCCACTGAGGAATGTTGGTCTCCAATTGGTTCATTGTGTCATGCGCACAAAAGAATTTGGGGGGAGATTCGGACAGAAAACTTCTTACTACCCTAATATATTGGGACATCCATTCATCCACTGCCAGCACTTTATTTTTCATCATTCTTAGAATTTCTACATCGCCCTATGGAAGAAGAATTTCGGACGTTGAAGGTCCAGGTGTTTCAGAAGTGAGGGGGTGCACCAACTCTGTCAGGAACCTGAGAAGATTTACATTTGTAGATTTTATCTCCTTTTCCCTTAGGGACTCCTTTTCATATCAGGTGTGGATAGTCTGTCTTGCCTCATTCAAGAGGTCCAATTCCCCTTTTTGGTTTCTTTTTCCCAGAGTCACCTCTATGATCACATACTCTTCGGAAGTAACTTCTGATTTTTCTTTTCCTTCTAGTGGAGCCGCTATTACAGTCACCACATTATCATTTGGGTCCCTTAAAGTGTTATGAAGGGTACAAGACTTCTTAGTATTTTTTATGCCTAGCCTTCAACCAACATTTTGGCTAGTGATAGTGGGGGCCACCATTATCATCGAGGCTTTTCTTTTCTGAGACTCTACTAGCCACTGTGATGAGGCGACTGGCCCGCTCATTATCATCCCCAAGCTTGAGGTATCTCTGGGGTTTGTCTTAGGTTCTCCCCTTGACATTTTTCCCTCTATGTTTCTGGGGTCTTCACATGTGCTTCCTTTCTCCTTTTCTACACCATCTCCCAGAATATCATCCATTGGTGGGCTAGGTGGTGGTGGTGGTAGAGGAAATTCATTTAAATATACCTGTTGAAATGTGGTCGTAACCTTGTCGGCCTCTTTATTAAGTGGTGTTGGTAAGCCTTGATGCCAATTGGGTTCCAAAGCACTACAATGGAGGGTATGATTCCTCCCAAAGTTTTGGTTTCTTCTTCTTCCAATAATTTCTCCCTGGCTCGTTCACTTTCCTTCTCTTCTTCTATCATTCTTTCCTTTTCAGCCTCTTCTGGCTGGGATTTATCTTCTTATTCTTGGGTCATTCTCTCTTTTACCTCTGTTAACTCCTCTTGCATGGGATTCTAAGTCTCTTATTCCCCAATCTCCTCCATTATGCTATCTACCATACCATGTAGTTCCCATAGATCACCCATTGGGAAGAAGTCGTCAACCTTGATCTGTGCTATTTCTAGGGGACTCTCTAGATGATCTTATTTGTCAGAGGAGGAGGAGGAGGAGATAAATTAAACCTCACATACATTCATGAACTCAAGACCTGGGTCTCTTCTTCATGGGGGCCTCTCTACCTTCTATTTCTTTCTCCTCTTGAGTGGCAACACAGGGTCTGCGACTGTTGATGTCTCTTTGGTCTCTACTTCGCATGAGACACTTAGCAACGTGGCCACAGAAGGGGAATCTCTTGGCAGGGGATAGGAACCTACCAGAGTGGCTCCAAGACTGAATGTCACCCTAAAATATTTTTCATCTAGCAATTTCTAGGAGTGGTCAAACTTTTCACCTAACTACTCCATCAGTGGGGCCAAAATGGGGTCCGAGACCTGAGGAGGGGTGTCAACTTTTTGTTCACCTTGGGTATTGGATTGTTCTGCCACCCGAGAGCCTGAGGCTTCCAAAAATTAATTTTCCAATTGGACACTCTTTGGGCAAGCCTTCACAAAATATGTGTGGCTACATTGAATCACTGCTCTCGAGACGGCCTCAATGATCAAAACTTCTGGAGTATCCCAATCTACCAGAGGGAGGTCCATCTTTTCAATACCTATTTTTTTGTACTCGGGGTCCTCAAGTGGCCCATTATTAGAAAATATCATCAGGAATGTCTAGAGGTTGAGACATTCCATCATTCCTTTAGGCATCTGGGAGTACTATCGATTTGACATCAAAATCATCTTGCCAATTTTCCCCAAAATCCTCCAAGTGTATTTCTTGGGGGTTAATTCCCCTTGGCATTTCCCTCATCATTAGCTCATGCATATCGTAATCCTTATGACTAATTGAAAATTTGGCTAAGCCCAGAATGCTTAGCTCATTCTCTACTTCTCGGGTCGTAGTGAGGAAGCAGATGTATTTTTCGCACACAAATGGAAAAGGGACAGAGGGGAGATTCTTTGTGGCCATCAAGGTGTGCATCTCTAGGATCTTCCTACAAAAATCTAACAGAATAACTTTGTCTCCACAATGCTTCAGCAGCAGGTATGGTTTCCCAAGGAATTCTCGATACCCAAATGTAGGTATGTTGTGCAAATTGAATGAAGTAGCATCCCCATGAAGCAACCAAGGCCATGGCCTCGGGGGACATCCTGAATCTCTTATCGTTGGTGATCACCTTGATCCCATGGAAGATGAAGGCATGGTTGACTCTACAAAAGCTGGGGAAACTCCCATCCCACTAAATTGAGGGGAAATGGTCCCATGGGGTGGCCTGTGTAGCTCCATCCCCAAGGACGCCAACTTTGGTTAATCCCCAAATTCCCTGGTACTATCAGGCAAGTAGCCAGAGGATGTAGGAGGTCATGTAGAATTTTTTCTCCATCCCAACCTTCCTCATCTAGATGTCTACATGTTTGGCGATAATGTCAACCTAGTCAAAACATGCTTTATTGGTGGTCATACAGTATTAAAAGTAGTGCATCCAAGGGGTAAACTCTTGAGCATGGGGTTTCCCAAAAATCCTGCATAGAAATATGATTTCAGCCTGGATGGGCTCCTTGAATTCAGGGTGATGGATATCCAACCGTATCTTCTTAAAGTCCCAGAGTGGGCTCTTTACCCACTTAGAATTGAGGTTGTGCCAAGATAGATCACCTACTCCCTCAAATTGTGCTAGGGATGTTGCCCGAGTAAGAACTATAGCATCAAAAAATAATGGAATGTGCTACCCTGTGGTGGTAGCATCATGGTCCAAAGAGATGATGGGCACCCGGTACCTAAGGGGGTTAGGCGAGGCCAACATAGAAAATCCACTGGTTGGGTTGTAACATTTATCCAGGAGCATTATTAACTCTGATGCTTCCACTGAGTAGGGAAAGCCAACCACTTGAGATACTGGATGTTGCTAAGTTAATTGAAATATATTCATTGGTCTGTCACTTTTAATGAATCATTTGAATAAGGCCCTTAAATTTAGCCCAAGTGTAGATGTTCATGTTGGTGATCTCTTTAAGGGTGGACTCAATTCAGGATCCCTAAATCATCCCGTCATTATTATACTTTTGGTTTAATGGGAGATTTGTTAGTACCCGATCTTCCTTATTCTTCTTGACAGTGCATGTAGAGGTACTTAGGAGTTTGAGGCTCCTGGTAGGTGAAGATGTTGAAGCCATTTCTTTATTCCTTTAACCTATACCTGCAAACTGTACAACCATCAGTATATAAACATTAAAAAAAAAGATTTTTAGTTTCAGGATTATGGGTGCGATTTACTTGCCCTCCTGAAATAGAAGATGTTAGATATTTTAAAAAATATAACATGTCCATAAATTACCTTTGATACCTACAAATAGACACATGAAACCATTCCATGCACCCAAAAGAATGGAAAAGATTACCTAAAGGTTGAATGGGGTAAATATGTTTGGAGTCATCAAGACACCCAGAATTAAATTGAAAGGATTGCAATGTCAGTGACAAGACAGGCAACCTTATCGTCATACCCTAACACGTGCATGCCCACTCAGCCAAGTAATGATAATTAATGGATATTTAGTCTGGCGTGAGTGGCATGAATGTCACTTGGGATGGATTTTAAATATCCGCGCATGGGTAGTAACTTCACCATAGTTGTGGAAAAGATGGAGAGAGAAAATACCAATGAACTATAAGCAATCTCAGCTCACTGACCTGGCTCTGGGTCTCAACATGAAGGTCGTGCAAGATAGAAGGGTGTATATTTCTTAAGTGAACATGGTCATCAGACCTCATAAAGAATTTTTGGCAAGGAGCGTCACTAGGGACTACCTTCATGGGACCTGCATAGATAGCAATTTGCAGAGACCAACAGCTCTCTGTGCTAGAGGATGTGAACCCAACTAAGAAAAAATGTAGGGCAACTCCAAAATTTATAGAACTCAACAGATTTTTACAAGACTCTGAACAACAACTTACAGAAATACACAATGCTTTTACAAATGCATATTCACAAAAATTTACAGACCATAAAAATAGAACAACCAAACACCTATTTACAAGATATGTACACTAAACTACATAGTGTCTCTCCCTTGAGCAGGATGGCTGCAAAGGAAAAGGTGTAGAAACGGGTCCAGGAAGAACACCGTGTGCAAAAGGAAAATGGCTTGGATGACACAGGAAGAACATGCAAAAACAAACAACCCAAATAGGCAAAAAGAAAAAGAAGGTCAAAAACAAAGCAGACAATAAAAGGAAAACCAAAAAATGACATAAACAAATAGAAAAGGATGAAAGAAAAATGAAAGGAAAATGAGAAAACCAGAATCCTACCTGACACTTGGAATGTTGGGATATGAAGCCAAAGGTCATCTTACTCTCTCACTAAATTCTCTAAGGAACACTCGAACACACTTATGTAACTTCTATCTCACAAAACTCTAGCTCGAGGAACACTTTGCTTCTCTCTTCAGACAATTTCCAAGAAGGTGATTAATTTGTGGTAAAAGTAAAATGATAAGGTAAAAGGCCTTTATTAATGCCTAAGAAATCACATTGATTATTGGTTATCATTTTGTGAAATAGGCCAGCAACTGAAGTCCAGACCTTGGGAGATGTTGGTCACTCCTTCCCAAAAGAGGGTGAAGTAACGTGACGAGGCCCCAAGGTCCAGAAACTATTGGTTTCTGAGAGACAACCCTCTGGGATCTAGATCCTGGAGGAAGACCAAGAGACAAAAAAAAGGAAAGAAAGGGAAAGGTCCCAAAGAGGAAAGAAAAGAGAAACAAACCAAAACCAAAAAAGGGGGACCCGACATTTTTCCAACAACAATGAAGCGACGGGTATGCAGGGCATAAGAAGTCCATTATGTAAGTCCAAAGTGAGCTTACCACTCTATAAGGTATGATTGGTCTCTAGGAAGTTCTCCTTCAATAAAAATATTGTTTTATATGTTTATCTTGTGTCCACATGTATAAAACCCAATGAGGATTTCTTAAAATAAAGGTTGGATCCGTTACTACTAGATTGGAATTTCCCTTCTTATGCTTACCATAGAGGTGGAATTGGAGATATAATGACCACTTCTAATGGCACTATTGTTGAAATTATTTTTCACATGTAGAAACTTAATTGGTTTGTATAATGGGTGGATTACTTTTTATTTCCTAGTATGTAGTGTTGACATTGTTTACATGCTTGGACAATGGCATAAAGCTCCTTACCATATGTAGGGTATTATTTGACAACAAGGAAAGGGTATAATTTTTATAAGTTATTGGATGACCATCTTAAGTGAAAATGTACTTCAAGTGCATATTCAAAGTGATTAATCTCTATTTCAAATAATTTTTGAAGATCCACAAGCACAAGCAATGGAGTGGAACCAAATTTTACATTTAGTTTACAGTCTAAAACAATTTGTGTGCTAATAACCAAGTGTATTTTACTTTATCATCATCTCTCATGATTTGATTAATTGCAAAGTGACTTGAGCAAAAAAACAAATACAAACCTACTTTAGAAGTTTATAAATCCCAAGAATTTGCAAAGATCTATGAGACTATTTTGTCTAGGTCATAATTCATAGATCATGTGGATTTTGGCTAGGGCCATGTTTACTTATTCCTCTGTGATAAATCCTAGATATTTGATTTGGTGAATGAACATTTCTCCAAGTTGATATAATAATATTATGTTATTGTGAAGTGTGACGTGTCTAATTGATGTGGCACAATTGTTTGTCCTATGTATTTTTGAAGATTTAAATTTCATTAAGGTAACCTAAAAAGATTAAATAACCATTTCAAAAGGTATTCCTTGGCTTTGGAAGTTTTCATCCAAATAACTTCAACAATAATTTGATAATTTAGTGAAACTTAAGAACAATTATGATAAAGAAATGTATATCGTGATACTAGCCTAAGATATCCTCTATCAAAAGAGGGTAGAGGTTCTTCATTGTAATCTTGTTAAGTACTCTACAATTGATACATATCACTATGTACCGTCCTTTCGCATAATCATAATTAGATTATTGCAAGGAAAATGAGTGGGCCAAATGTATCCCTTGTGTTGATTCTCAAAATCATTTCCCTTACTTTTAGAGGAATCAATCCATTCTAATGTTAGGGTAATGTCATGTTGTGGGGGGGATTGGTTGACTCATCAAAAATGTATGTGATTTAGGGCTAGTTGTTAATAGTGGGTAGTCTCTCCTTCACTTTGAGATTAGATAAACATAGGAGTGTGTTCCTAGAGATATTCTTAATAGGATTGATCACTACTAAAGATAAGAAAATTGAACTTGTTGTAGTGGTACCCAGTGTATCGTTGGCCCCAAATGTTGTCACTAGACCAAAGACTAACCTACTACACATAAAACCTCTATTAATATGATAAGGACATCATTGCATAAATCCAAGATGAAGGTATGCAATACATGATTTCTTAGGATGATAATTATTGAGGCTCTCTATATGTACTTCCCTAGATGGATCTCTGAATCATGAAATGCATTCACACTACTAATCTTACTCCTAAGCTACTAGTGTAAAATATTATTTGTTGTGAGAGGATGGTGGATTATTAAATTCCATGATAAGTGCCTATCTAGTGGGTTATAGAGTCGTAACATACCAAAAATTTAATATATACCCTTATATCTTGTTGACTTTTTTATTTAATTTTTTTGTTTTTGAGTTTAAGAATGTTTGATAGAGAATAGAAAGAGTTTCTTCATATTGCAACAATTACAATACTATGACAAAAAATATAAAGGAAATGTTTGCAATATTCACTTCTAAAATTTGTCCAAAATTGAAAGTACAATACAAAGATGAAACTAAAATACCCAAATGGATAAATCTAATTAAAAACATAAATACAGCATACCCACTTGTCGATAGTGAAAATAAATGATTGCAACAATAATAACCAGAAAGTACAAGTTCCAAAAACCCTAGGTTCTTCACCAAAATACTCCAAATGATAAGGCTAACCATAATGACTACTCTAGAATCCTCATGTTGGCCCTCAAGAAGTGATATGGCTATCTGGAAATGATATGGTTAGCAAGGAAGAAGATACAACTAGAAAAAAGAAGTTTAACCCCTCTCAATATTCTCCAAAATTTCTCTGCAAATATGAAAATGTAAACTCCAATATGTCCAACTATGATCTCTAAATAAAGTTACCAGATTTTTCTTTAGATTGTATCTCTCAATAATGTGGAGAAGGGTGCCTACAAGGGGTTTTGTCCTCACAAACCAGAGATAAAGAAGCAAACTCCTCCAAACATAAGCAATATCAAAAATCAAACTCAATTTGCCAAAATGAGAGCCCCTAACCTTCTTTTATAGATTTTTTGAAAAAAATATTTTTTTCCTTTGAACTCTTTTTTTCCTTTTTCCTTTTTTTCAAAAAAAAAATACTTTTTTGTCTTTTCGCTATTTTTTTATAATGGTTTTTTTATTTTATTTAATAATAATCACTTGCACTATGTCAACATTTGTGTTAGGATTAAAACTCTGGGGATGGAGCATCTGCAATGGTCTTCTTGGATGCCAAGGGAGGGAAATGGTGAATACAGCAAGAAGGATTAACACCGAACTGGTTTCTCACCACAATGAAGATGGTCTTTCAATCAAAGGGGGGAGGATTCTTTCAACACATTCATCTAGGAGAAGAATGACTTCAGGTCATTGAGAAATGGATGGTTTGGAGATAGAAGGAATGGAAGGAGGTGGGAGAAAAACAAATGATTGACGATGGGCAACAATGGGTTGATGCCCATAGAGAAAGGTTTCAAATTCCAAAGCATTGCAGGGAAGTTCTGGAGGAGGAAATCCATGGACAACCAAGATCCAAACAGTGCACAGAGCCAAAAAATGGACACACACATGAAGGTTAGTCAAAATATCCATATTTCTACTTCTTATGCAACAGTCAAGCTTAATAACCCCCAATGGATCGAGAATAGAGCCTTTCAAGAAGAAAAAACTTTATTTTTCAAATGGCTAGGTCTGTGGTCATCCTATAGAAAAATCAAACAATGGTGTGAGAAACATTGGAAGGGCTCCTTTATTTCTATGAAAACTATGTCTAATGATTTCTATCTAATTAAGTTTTCTCAACTAAGGAGGATAAATAGTGGATCTCAGGAAACAGCCCTTACATGCTTGATGGAAAAGGCATTTACCTAAAGAAATGGACAATAAATTTTACCCCGGAGAAGGAAATGGTGATTGAAACCCTAATCTAGTTCAAATTGGAAAACCTACCACAAGAATACTGGGGAGATGAAACAATGAAGATATTGGGGGAATCACTGGGAAAATATGTCAAATATGAGGAAGTCATTCATGCAATGAATTATGCAATTTCCCCAAGAATACTTGTCTGGTGCCAAACCTTTTATGAGATGCCAACCCACATTATTATTCACACTAAAAAATGGTGATTGGTGGCAACCCCTAGTAGTAGAAGAAATGAAAAATGATGGAATGACAAATCAAGAAGGAAGCAGGGATAACAGGAAATGCACAGAGGAAACAAGAATGGAAAACTCTATTAAGAATGACAGAAGAAAAGGAATCTTCACTTAACCTAGTAATATATTTAGAGGCCCGAAAGAAAATGGACTATGAAATGGATGTATGTCAGAAACCAACGAAAAGCAAGCAGAAGGAGGAGATTGATAGATGATTTCTGAGGGAATCTCATTTATGGAAAGAGGAACCACACAGTGAAATGTCAACTCAAATGGTCTATGAAACCCCATTTGCTTTTTCTCAAAACAAACTCAAAGATATGGGAAATGAATACCAACAACAAGCTATTTTTGTAAAGAACAAGAAAATGCTCAAGCATAAAAGTTGTTGATTTACAATAGTGCATCATTAAAGAAGTAAGCCCAACAAAAAAATTTGGGGCAAGTGAATTTATCCCTGACACATATCCCTCTATGGAAATGAGATTAGATGATGGCAATATATGGGTGATAATAGGGGAGAAAATCCTGAAGAGGAGGAACATCTTGAGAGAAAAATAATCAAAGTTAAGTCTAATGGGTGGGTGGAGTGGTGATGCAAATACCACTTATGGCATAATTTCACCAATCCACAACTTAGAAGGACCATTTTAGGAAGCAAGGGATAGTAGGGGGAATCTGATTCAATTTATATCTCATTGAGTAAGGAGAGGAAGATGACTTGGGTGTTTATGCAACTCCCAATATAATGGACCCAAGAGGAGTAGAATAGTTAGATTCAAGATTAGTCAAACCAAAGCTAGGAGGAAGAAGGAAAAGAGGTTCATGTTCTAATAGGGAGAAATTAGAAATGGCAGGGTGCTTAGCAAACCAAACTAAACTGATGAGATCGGGAAAAGCCTATGCCTTTTCTAAGCAAAAATGAGGCTCCTTTCATGGAATGTCAGGGGCTACAATGCTCCTGACAAGATTCACCTAATCAAGTGGGGTCTGGATCAAGTGAGGGCTGAAGTAGTTCTTATGAAAGAAACAAAGTTGAAAGAGAATGATAAATATTTTTAGAAGACATTTTAGAAGGTGCGTGGGTGTTTTTTAGACTCAAGAGGAGCCTCAGCAGGGCTTTGTGTGTTATGGGATAGAAGTATTGTAGATGTCTGACTCATAGACCAATCTAGTAATTGGTAGTGGATTGAAGTTTCTTCCAAACAACTCCTATGCAGGTTCTATGTATTTAATATATATGGACCAAACAACCCCTAAAAAAAAAGAGAGATATGAAAAGTTATCTCTGATTTTCTGGCTTCAAAGAAGGAAGATCTCTTCTAATTAGGAGTGGACTTTAATGTCATTTTAATCCCAGAAAAAAAAAGGGGGGGCAGAGGATGGTTAGGAAGCAGCCAAAGATATTTTTCTGATTTTGTCTTGATTAATGGTTTGATAGATCTTGAATTCAAAATGGGAGATAATAATTGGACTAATAGAAGGCAAGGTTTCCTTAATATAGTTGAGAAAATGGATAGATTCATACAAGAGGGGTAGTGGGACTAGTGCAATTGGATTTTTAGTCCTCCCTATAACAGGTTCTGACCATTTTCCTATATGTTGCAACATTCAAGAGCACATTACCCCTGAACGATCACCCTTCAAGTTTGAATCAATGTGGTTGAGGGATGCAAATTTCATGTCCAAAGTTACTGAGTGGTGGAGAAATACCCCTATTTTTAAAGGTAATAAATCCTTTATCTTCCTCAAGAATTTACAATTCCTTAAAGATCAATTGAAAATATGGAGCGGAGGTTCCTTCAAAAACATCTTTGTAAAAAAATTAAAATTTGGAAAATAAATTAGCTGCTCTAAATGATAAAAACATTGTTGATGGAATGGATGAACAATCCTATGAGGAGGAGCAAGAGATCCATAGAAACTATAAAGAAATTATGGAAAGGGAAGAGACTTTCTCAAAGCAAAAATAAAGAGAAGCATGGCTAAAATAGGGGGATCCTTTATCTTCTTCAAGAATTTACAATTCCTTAAAGATCAATTGAAAATATGGAACGGGGATTCCTTCAAAAACATCTTTGTAGAAAAATTGAATTTGGAAAAAAAATTAACTACTCTAAATGAAATCATTGCTGATGGAATGGGTGAGAAATCCTATGAGGAGGAGTAGGAGCTCCATAGAAACTATAAAGAAATTATGGAAAGGGAAGAGACTTTCTGGAAGCAAAAATCAAGAGAAACATGGCTCAAAGAGGGGGATCACAACACAAAATTATTTCATAATTTTTTGAAAGTAAGAAGAGGTAGGAATAGGATTTTATGTATCAAAAATGCATAGGGTGACTTAATCACAGATAGGAAACAAATTAATCAGGCTTCTGTAAATTATTTCCAACAAATTTTTGTAAACAATTCGGTGGGGCTAAGGGGATCAGAGGATCTTTAAACATAATTTCCAATAAAATATTAGAGGCTCAAAATGATAGTCTAATGGTTCTAATTTCAAAGGAGGAGGTAAGGATAGCTTTGGGTGGATTGGGGAGTGATAAAGCCCCAGGGCCAGATGGTTTCCTAGTAATATTCTTTCAAAAAAATTGGGATATATTGGGAGAAGGTCTATAAGGGGTGGTTGAGGAATCCCAGAAAGGTGGATTCATATTGAAAGATTTCAATAATACTTTTATATCTCTAATTCCAAAGAAGGGGGAAGTCATTCCTTTGATGACTTTAGACCTATTTCTTTGTGCAACACCACCTATAAAGTAATTGCAAAGGTAATATAAAATATACTAAAACCAATGCTTGAATAGATAATATCCCCTGAACAGAGTGGCTTTGCACCCAATAGATCCATATTTTAAGGGATTATAATTGCACATGAAGCCATTCACACAGTAAGACAAGAAAAAGTGGCTAAAATGATGATAAAATTGGATATCAAAAAGGCTTATGATCATCTTAATAGGTCCTTCCTATTAGATGTGCTTTGGAGGTTTGGGTTTGGAGAGGAATGGTTGAAGTGGATATCAAGATGCATAAATACCCCCAAAATATCCATCTTGATAAATGGAAGCCCACAGGGTTTCTTTGACACTTCATTAAGGTTAAGACATGAAGACCCTCTTTCTCCCTTCCTTTTTATAATCATGGCTAAACCTTTGGGGAGATTAGTAGCTAGAAAAAGATAGGAGGGAGTCTAGAAAGGTATATCTATAGCCGAGGGGCTAGAATCAACAACTCATTTATAATTTGTAGATGATAACTACTTAATGGGGGATGCTATAGCTAGAGAGGCCAGGGTAATCAAATCAACTTTGGATAGATTCAGTGTAGCCTTGGGTCAGTGTAAGAACTGGGAAAAATCTGAAATCTATTTCTTCAACACAAGGTCAAATCAACAAAGGTAGTTATGCAACATTCTAGAAATCAAACAGGGTAAACTGCCAAGAAAATAATCAGGGGTGCCACTTCTTGAAGGCATGTGTAAGCCTCACCTATGTAAAGATCTAATAGATAGTTTCATTAAGAGAATGTATGGATAGAAAAGTAAGTGGCTAACTTCAGCAGGGAGAATTCTTCCATTGCAAATAGTGATCTCTGCAATTCCCATTTTTTTCAATGAGCTTCCTTAGGATCCCTTGCAAAGTTCCTAGCTTCATTGAAAAATGGATGAGAAAATTATTTTAGAGTAGTAATTGTGAAGAGGACAAGTGGCCTCTTTTATCTTGGGATAAAATCTGTAATACAAAAGCCAAAGGTGGAGATCATTTCAAGAATTGGAAAAGAATGAACCTTGCTCTCAGTTCTAAGCTTGTATGGAGTATCTGTAGTGATCCACATAGACTGTACATCAAAATAGTTAAGGCTAAATATTTGGACTCTAATAAAAATGAAATAATTTTGACTAGTATAAATCCACCAAAGGTTTCAGCAGTTTGGAATTTCATATTGGACTGTAGAAGTGTCATCGCGGATCATATCTCTTGGAAAATTAGAGATGGCAATAAAGAATCCTTCTGGAGATATTCATGGAATGGATATGAACCTTTAAAAAATGATGAGATTTTTGGAGAGGTTAGCATAATTATGACTGAATGATGGGGGGAGAAGGTTACAGACTACCTTGCTATTAAAGACACTCCTTTTGGACCCCAATGGTTGTGGAATATTTTGGACAACTCTAGCTTATCTGATCATCAAAAACAATTATGGAGGCTTTATTCCATTCAAGGAATGTGATGAGAACATTAAAATAAGATAGAATAATCTTGTGTGTAGCATCAAATAGATCCTATTCGGTAAAGTTGGGTTACATAACTTTAGAAAATGGTGAGGCTAACAGGGGTTGGCCGGTTAAGCTATGCTGGGATAAGAATTTCCTTCCTAAAGTGGGCACTTTTCCTTGGCTGGAAGTGCATGGAAGAATACTAACATGTTAAAGAAGAAAATGGTTTGGTTATTGTGGGCCAACCAAATGTGCTATGAAACTCTTCCATTGAATATGTGGATCATCTTCTTATTCAATGCCCATTTGTTAATGAGTGTTGGAAGATGATCAAAACAAAATTGCATTGGATTGGACCAATGCCCAAAAAAATAATAGGGATATTTGAGTGTTGGCCTACACCAGCAAAGACCACAGTCATGTCTCCTCTATGCAACATTTGTCCCTCTATAATCATATTAGAACTATGGAAGGAGAGGAATGGGATATTTTTTCAAGGGAAAGAGGAAACTTTGGATAGAGTCAAAAGCATAATCAAGGCCTTAATTGAGGAAGTAACGAAATTTGCACTGTTTAATCATAATATTCTTGTGACATATTCAGGTAGTGATAGGAAGCTACATGGTGAGTGGCCTTTCATAAGAATCCAAAATGGAAATCTAGGGGGGTCAAGAATATAAGCAGATTGGAGAAGGTGGTAGAATGGGACAAACCAGATAAAGAGTGGATTAAAATAAATTTTGATGGAGCCTCCAAGGGTAATCCTGGCTCTTTTGGTGTAGAGGCCATTGCCAGAGATTAGAATGGGAATATAATCTCCATGGTTGCTCATAAATTACATGATGGGACCAACAATGTGGATGAGGTAAGGGAAGCACTACTTTCTATCCAATTGCACCTCAGATTAAGGGTTAATAGAATAAATTTGGAAGGTGATTCATAGGTGATTGTGAATGCAATTAAAAATGGTGCTTCCAATGCATGACACTTGGCAAATATTGTGACAAAAATCATCCATTTACTTCAGTATTTTTAAGACTTTAAAATCAGCCATGTAAGGTGAGAAGGGAATCAGGATGCTGACATTTTTTCACAATGGGCTTCTACTCTAGCTAATGTGAATGAAATTCATTTTGAATAATTTTCATTTGGGGAGTTGCAGTTCTAAATTTTTTAATTTGGTCTAGCAGTCAACTCTTTTAAACAACTTGCCTTTTCAAAAATAGATGTTGGAATTTATTCACACTCCAACAAACACCGTATTTAAAGGTGATGTCAACATGGAGTGTGACTATTTAAGAAAATCTTGCACAAAGGATAATATTTGACAGCTCTTAAACAGAAATTAAGACCTACTAATCAAAGGATAAAGTAAGTGATGGCACCAAACATTATAATGATGAGGAGGGCAGGAATTGGCAGGTGCTGAGGTGATAGGTGAAATCCCTGAATTAAGAGTCTTGCTTGGAGTAATAAATCCACCACTAGTAAATTTGACCCACCTTTTTGACCAACATTTCTGACCAAGAATTAAAATGGTTTTACTTGGTCAGATTATAGAAGGAAAAACTTTTATTTTTTTAATTTGTTCCTGTGTTAGTCAAAATTTCTATGACTAGGACGGTTATTAAAAATTTAGATGAACACGGGCATAATTTAAAAAAAGGTTTCATTACAATTAATTATGTCGCATGGTAGAGTAGGGCAATGCCATTACGTGCCAAAGAAGAGTTGAAGGACGGCCACAAAGGCCTTGAATCGACCACCTGTAAGTGTGCCCTAACTAAAGATAATCCTTTATTCAATAGATATAATAGATGATGTATTTGGTTTTCAAAATATATGTAATAGATGGTGTATTCAGCACGGTTCATCATATAAGTGCATCGTTCATTTCAAGCATTTGTTTATCTTGGAAAATGGAAGTAGGTGTATTTTCCAAACCTCCAATTTTCGTTCGTGCATTTTGAAAACCCCTAATTTCTATTCCTGCATATATATATATATATATATATATATATATATATTGAAGACATTATTTTCTCCATTAGTATATGCAAAGGGAAAATAGTTCTTTGAACCATCAAATACACTTACACTAAAAGACAGATTTTAGTTTAGACCGAGAGTCCTAAGTGTAGAGAAACTCGATGACAGACTTTTACATTAAAGAACAGAAATGATGAAGAGGAACCCGATGAACAGATTACACTTAAACTGAAAGAGAAGAAAAGATAGAGGAACCTGATAGATAGTTCACAGAAGGAACACCGAAAGAACTTCATAGCAACCCGAGCATCAGACACTGAAAGTTAGTTATATCCTGAGAAAAGTGGATCTAACTTCCACGTCAGATAAAATGGTTATGTATTATATTTAGAGTTTTGATTTGATTTAAAACCATTTCTTGAGGGACAAGCAAGATAATTGTAATTTTTTTAATCAGTCTAACTGATTGAAAACATGCAAACTAGGAGATCAAGGTCAAGTTGGAAACGTTTGATCATAGAGTTATCTTTGTAATACATGAAACTAAAATAGGTCAATCTATTGTATAAATAGATGTGTAATAATTTATTTCAAATTATGTGAGGATGATAGTTGCCAAGGAGCACATATATGGATCATACTGAGAGTTTCAAGAAGCAGAACAACAAAAGATGAATTTGGTTATCAAGAACCAAGAATCAAGGCTACCGAGAAAAAAAGGTATTAATCAATCACATTAGGTGATACTTTGTACATGTGATTTTAATGGATCTATAATCAGAAATTGAATATTTCATACACTCATGTCAATGAGTATTTTTTTCTACATTCTAACGAGTGTAGAAAATAGAAGAAATCCTTTCAAGAAAGGTGGATTTAACAATCCTTTGTAAATCTGTTAACTGGGTGCACACTAAATAGTGTTGATAAAGATCTTAACAGATTAGACCTTAACTAGTCTCCACATAATACTCCTAACAGGGTAGATCATCAGAAGTGATCAAAATATTAAGACTTAACCAACCCCTTCCAATCTCCAGATAGTGAATTTTTTGTGGGTGCCATCCCCACCGCAGTTTTTACCTTCTAATAGGGGTTTTCTATGTTACCATATCATGTGTTATATGTCATTACATTTCATGAATTCTTCTATAGATGTTTAAATGTTTGTTAAGTTTTTTAATTGATACAACTTACACAAAGATAGGATAGAACAAATGGTTGGTAATACAATTGATTACATAAAGGATTAAGGTTAAAAGAGATAAAAAAATTTGAGGTATTGATTCACCCCTCCCCTCTTAGTACATACTTCCCATTATTTCCAAAAATTGGTATCAGAGCTAGATCTCTTAATTGGAAAATTTTAAAGACTTAAGAGAAAAGATCATACTATGGAGAAGCACAAGCTTGATAAGAGTATTGAGAACCAAAAGTTAGACAAATGGGTCTTCTATGAATAGTATAAAGAAGCTAGAATCAAGATGAGATAGTTGCTAGATGAAAGAAAGATTATGGCATCTCACTGTAATGAAATAGGCTATCATGAAGAGGAGATACCAGATCTATTTGAGTCTTCAAGATCTACAACTAGCAAAGCATCAGACACATCAGAAGAAAGCATCACAAGCTTAAATGAAATCAATCAACATCTGGTTGGACAAGTGAAATCTCTACAAATTGGTAAAGAGAAACAAATGGTAAGAATGATTGATGTCATGAACAATGCTAGACAAGTTGAGAAAGAAAGAACACTATCTATTGATGACATGAGGAAGATTACTGAAAAGATATAAGAGAAAGAGTTAGAAATACAAAGACTTTCAGAACATCATCATGAGATCACAAATCAGATTATTCTTATGATTCAAGAGGAAAACTAAATGAACATAGAACTCACTGAAAGAATAGAAGCTATCATTGAGCTAAGAGAAGAAAATCAAAATTTGAAGCATGAAGTAAGAATTCAGCAACAACATAATGACATAATCAAGAGAGCTAAAGAAAGCAACAAATGGATGGATGATTTTATGGATGGAAAAATAAGAGTCAACAACAATACCAGACTAGGGTATACCAAAAATGAAGAATCACCAAATCAAGTTGATCCAAAGAATGTATATGCAAATCCAAGACCAAGAAATAAATCATGCAATCACTGTGGAAAACTAGGCGACACCTCAAATGCTTGTAGAAGAAAAATGAAAGGTATTCCTAACTCCACACCTTCATTCATAGGAATTTGTTATAAATGTAAAAAGAAATGACATAAATCATATGAATGTAAATCTGAGGTGAACCAGCCAAAGAAGGAAACCTACATGGAAAAATGCTTTCATGCTTGCAAAATGCATGGGCACACATCTCTTGAATGTAGGAAAAAGAAAAGGCAAGCATGGAAACCTAAAGATAAAGAAGATTCTTATCAACCGAAAAGAGTCGGTAACTCATATGTTTGGGATTACAATACATGGGAAAACTGCACAGCATGTGGAAGATTTGGTCACATAGTTGCAAACTGTATGAGACAATGGATGAGAAAGTATACAAGATGGACTAACCCTGGAATGACATGTCTACACTATCATAAATTTGGTCTTCTAAGAAAATACTACAGAGATCGAGTGACAGAGATAAGCACCTTTTCCAATGGAAACACCATTGAAGACATCAGGAAGATGAGAAAAAAATGTGGAGGAAAGCTACAAACACTGATGAAGCTGGACCGAGCAATGCAAATGGTGATACCTTATCCAATGGATCTGGTGACATCACCACCCCCACCTAAGTAGAACATGTATGGAACTGCATTATACCAAGTTATACTTTACATCAGTTCCATTATACATTGATGAAATGCCAAACTAGCATGATTGAAGATGCACTATGGTATTACTTGTTACAATTCTGTGAATTCAATCTCATCAGTTAATGCTTACCCAAAATCATCGGTGAACATAAAAAGATAAATTTGTCCATACTTATCGAGAATCGTCTGTTAACATATAAAAGTTGATTTACTAGTGTAAACTGAGATCTATCGGTAATTATGTAAAAAAGGAAATGTTGTCTTCACCATATACCAAGATTCGTTGGTAAACAATCAAATGAGTTGACACCTATCCCAAGCATCACATTCTCACTGAGAATGAAATGTGTGTGCTACCTGATGAATCCATCTTCAAACACTGAGAAGTGGGTGAACATTTATGACACGACTTAGGGAAAAAGTCTATAAATAGTCAACGGAACAACTCATTATTCACAAAGAAACTTGAGCAAAGAAGTAGAGTGAAACCAGAGCATGAAGTGAATAGATTGTAGAGAGACTCCAACCCTATTCATATCACTTGGAAATATTCCCAGTAGTCACAGAAGGTTGAAGTAAGTAACAGCAATCACCGAGAACTCTATTTTCATTTACAGGAAAATGCCCTAAATTCTAAAACAATGGCAACTACTTCAAGAACCTCCAATCTCAAGAATGAAAATAAGAATAAATTCAATCTAATCAAGAATTCCACTTTTGAAGAACCTCATTACAAGGTTTTTCCTGAGGTTGCTTCACAACCTAACAATGTTGGTGCATTCTCCAGTATACTAGCTAGGGTTTTGCTCATTGAAGACGTGCGAGCGTATATACACTCCAAGATTTCAAAAATAGGAGACCTGGAAGTTGAGAAAGCTTTCAAAAATATTTTCTACAATGATGGAACAATAAAAGAAGAGCATAAGCATATTGAAGTGAAAGGGCTCACACATGCCCTATTATTCCCGAAGGAATTCAAGACCGAATGGATTCGGTTAGTACTAAGCAGAGTACATGACCAAAAGATATGGTTGGATGAGCCAAAACCAATAACTAGGGATGTTATACACACTATTACTAGTTATCTCATAGCCAATAAAGTAAAGGCACTAAAGCACCCTCCTAAAGTTGACATTGAAGAGAACACAAGAGTAGCATGGGATGGAAGAAGATTAAAGGTATCCACCATCAATGATGTTGAAATGAAATTTGGAGCATGTGTCTTAGGATACAAGTTATTTCAGGCTATCATAATGAATAGTATTGCATCTGGAGCAGTGGATACAGCATACAAAATTAGCAAGAAGGTAATGCAGTTGGATTTGTCAGAACTTCTACTAAGACAATTAGATGAGAACATGAAGACAATCAGAAATACAAATTCTAACTCATGTAATTTTGGTTCACTCATCATGTGCATATGCTTCTATTTTCAAGAATCCTTCCCATCTATCAAAAATGTCAAATGGGACCCTACTAGATCAGTGACCACACAGATTAGTGAGTTCATCAAATCACTTGGAAATAATTTTGAATCAGTCATGGATGAATACTTTGATGGATTCAAAGAAAGAATGTAGAAGAGATTAAGGATACTATAACAATTAGTAGAAAGGTACAAAACTGAAATATGATTTATGGTGGACACTGATTATGCCTATATCAAGCCAGTTGTACTGAAGACAACATGGCTGGCACCACATAACTATGAGGTCAACATAGATCAAGCATCAAATGTTATTGAGGCATTAATAAATGAACCATTGGATAAATCACAACCTAAGTTTGGAACTTATGAGGAAGCCAAGGAAAGGATAAAAACTGGCTTATTTGTGAAAACTATTGACAAGAAGAAAGATAAAATGGTTAATACTTTGAATAAAAAGTTGTCAGTGAATGAAGAGGATAAAGAACAGACAAAAGAAACTGAGGGTCAGTCACCTATCGGTGAAGCTAAGAAGGAGAGTGAATCAGAATCTACAGAGTTTGATCCACCACCCCTGAAGAATCCTAGGACTACTATTGCATCTCAGAATAGAATTCAGACAGCAAAGGATGTAAGTCCTTCATCGATCAAGAAAGGTCAAGTAAGGACCTATAAAAGAAAACCTCAAACAGGGAAAAAGGTTCCAATAAAAAGAAGAAAGTTCATCAGAACTAAGGAAGACATAGAGGACACCAAATAGGATGAATAGTCTATTAAGAATAAATTCCCTAAAACCATTGATGAGGTATGTGCATTAATGATCAAGTCAGGTTCAATAACTGACTCCAAGATCAGAAAATGGCTAACTCTGGACCCCGTGGACCATAACAAGATTGAGGAGGCAATTATTACAATGATGAGTGTACTTAAATATATACCAATTCAATTTGAAGATAATATGCCTAAGGAACTTATGGATATATTGTCGGCTAGATGGACCTATACTCTCAAGGAAGAGAAAAAAATAAGGGAAAGAGCCCTAGTTTATGTCATGCCACCTGAATCTAAGATGGAAGAGATTCAAGAGATGATGGAGAAACATTCCAATAGGTTCTCCCCAATTATAAGAGCCTACAAGGTGGTAAAGGGACACCTAATTGAACTTGATAGAGAAAGTGAGGATAAATGGAGAAAGATACTTAATATATCAAAAAGGGATTCAAGTCCCAAGCCACAATTAGCTCTTACCAAAAAGCCTCAAAATAAAGATGATTAGGCTAAACAGAGCCCCAAACATATTCTTATTAATGATGAGGATGTTAATGAAGAATAATTGAATACAAAATCCAAAAGGATATGGACATTGTAGATGAAACATGGCTGGATAATAATATCATTTATATTATCGGAGCAGATCCTACAGATGAAGTATAGAAAGATGAAGTTGTCACTGTTGTCCAAAACCAAACTGATGAACAGGTCACTACTTACAAATTCTACATAGGTAGACACACCAGGACAAATCCCATTATTGATAGAAGCTATCAATGTAATCTTAGAAAAGGAAAATTCACTTGACAATGATGCAAGCTTACCCAAGGATGCAGGGGAAGAAGAAAAGAAAGAGACAATCGATGAACAGATAATCACTTGTGGAGAACAAAATGTTATAAATGTAAATCACACATAAAAAGATGGAGATCAAACCAAAAAGGATGCACAAATGAAAGATACAAATGAAGTGCAAAAAGAGAAAGGTGAACAAGATAATCCAGTTGATACAACTCCTAAGAACACCGAAGGAGATGTTGAAGTTACACCGAAGGTTGATGAGGAGACATCCACACATAACCGACATGCAAACCCCAAGCAGCAGGAAAAAGGTACAACACCACCGAAGCCTTCCTCCAACACATCAGACCAAGAAGAAAAACTAGCTATGGTACTGCATACAGGTGCATCTCACAAGAAGAAGAAGAAAACCAAGAAGAGAAAGTTAGAAGTAACACTTGAGAAAATCATTGAGATACCCAAGTGTGATCCAACTACTTTGGATTATTAATCTCTCCAAGAATATGGAGAAATTTGTCAAAGAAAATCTTTACAAGAAAAGCTTAGAAAAGAGCACAAGGACTCTCTAGTGCTGGAAAATACAAGAGATATCTTGCATCAAATAGTTCTTGACATTGATGTTGATCACAATGCCTCCATTATGGATCAACTTTCTATTCTAACCAAATCCATCACAACTCAAAATGTGGATGCAGAAAAAGTCATCGAAGAATGGGCAGAGAAAAAATATTAGTGCAAATTAACTGAAAAGATCAGCCAAGAAGTGGCAAAAAATAAGGTAAAGCTTTCTAAATTAGCAAATGAATTAGACCCTATCATTTTAGAAGCATTAGCCTTAATTCAGAAGTTGTGCACCTTAGAGAAACTCACTAAGGAAATTAGTGATAAGATAGCAAAGATAGATTCTGATCTAAATGCAAGTGCACAAGGTCTAACCATAGATGACAATGTAATCAAAATGCATTATGATTTGAGGATAATAGTATCCAAGGAGCGCATATATGGATCAGACTGAGATTTTCAAGAATCAGAACAACAAAAGATGAATTTGGTTATCAAGAACCAAGAATCAAGGCTACCGAGCAACAAAGGTATTAATCAATCACATTAGGTGATACTTTGTACATGTGATTTTAATGAATTTGTAATCAGATATTGAAGGTTGCATACACTCAGGTCAATGAGTATTTTTGTCTACATTCTAACAAGTGTAGAAAATAGAAGAAATCCTTTCAAGAAAGGTGGATTTAACAATCCTTTGTAAATATCTTAACTGAGTGCACACTAAACAGTGTTGCTAAAGCTCTTAAAAAAGTATACCTTAACCAGTCTCCACATAATACTCCTAACATGGTAGATCGTCGGAAGTGATCAAAATTGTAAGCCTTAACTGGCCCCTTCCAATCTGCAAATAGTGAAGTTTTTGTGGGTTTCATCCCCACCGCAGTTTTTACCTTCTAACAAGGGTTTTCTATGTTACCGTATCTTGTGTTATGTGTCATTACATTTCATGAAAGCTTCTATGGATGTTTACATGTTTTTTAAGTTTATGAATTGATATAACTTACACAAAGATAGGATAGAATAGATGGTTGGTAATACAATTGATTACATAAAGGATTAAGGTTAAAAGAGATAAAAATTTTGGAGGTACTGATTCACTCCTCCCCTCTCAATACATACTTCCCATTATTTCCAACATCGTTCATTTCAAAAAAAAAATTATCTTAGAAAATAGAAGTAGGTGCATTTTCCAAACCTCCAATTTTTGTTCCTGCATTTTGAAAACCCCTAATTTCCATTCTTCCAATTTCTCCATCTATTTCCCCATATATGTCATTGTGAACCCCTTCATTTCCCCCAAATCAGAGCATCTCAGCTCCTTTTAGTAATAACTGAGAGGGGGGGTGAATCAGTGGCCTCAAAAATTTATCCTTTAATATTTTACCACCAATCAATACACCTCATATTATTAAGTCCCTACAAGATGTATGCCATGAAATACTTATAATAATTAACTATCTATCAGTTTACCTTGTCTGTCCTTATTCTCTTTGATAACTGATAAGCAGTAAAACTATTTACCGATACTCAATAAATATGCATAGTATATCAATCAATCTAAAAATGCATATGTGAAATGTAAAATAATAAATTAATAAGCCATACACACATAACACATGGATTTTAACATGGAAACCCTGTTAAGGGAAAAACCACTGGGACCGGTACCCCAAATTTTCACTCTTCTGAAGTGAGCCCTGTTAGGAGCCAACCCTGTTAAAGGTTACAAACACTCTGTTAGGTGTGACCTCGTTAGAGGATTTTGTACATAGAGGTTGTCACTTAGTATTTGGTATCTATTTTTCTACCATCCTTGAATCAACCTCCTTCTTAGACTGTCAATAGGATTTAGGCAAATCTTGCTACCATCCTTGAATCAACCTTCTTCTTAGGTTGTCAATAGGCTTTATGAAATTTCAATGCTACTTTCATGAATCAACCTTTTTGGAAATATGTTAGGATATACCTCAATTATAGAAGATGGTTAAGTCCTACTCTGTTAAGAGACTTGATGCTTCAATGGTTAAACTGAAACATTATGACCTGTTTCTAATGCAACTTGAATTGCATATTTTTAGATCTATTTAAGTAAAATACCTCTCTGATCAATGTATCAATTCAATTCTTTGTGCTCCACACTTTCTTCTCTGTGATGTTGTGCTTCACTATTCATCAGTGTCTGCAGAATTCTTTATCTCTCCTTCAGCTTGATTGATCAGGATTGTATGAAGTTATCCTTCATCAGTTTCTCTTCAGAATCCTCTTTCTATTCACTCCCCTTCCATGTATGTGATTGCTTGTGATTACAGAAATGAATTATTCTTGTCTCTTATATAGACATGGTGTTCCTTAATTCTTGATTCTTGGTGTGAAAAACAATCCAGCCAATTTGATTTACAGATTTGACTCCTGATTTATCTCGTAGTTATCTTCTTGCCAACTATACAAATCTTCTTTAAATCAATTACTTAACTCTGGTCAAATAAAACAAATAAAACAACCAGTTAAGTCTATCCTTAAGCTCCGCCAGCTAGATATTTTGTCATTTTTTGAACTCTCTGTTCTGTCGGTCAACTCTGCAGTTAGTCATCGGTGATAACTGCCATTTTTGTCGGTGTAACTCCATTTAGCTTCGGGATCTCCATTTGTCAGGAAATACTATGATTTTGCTTCATCGGGAAACACTGTATTGTGCTTGTTAGGCATCACTGTGACTTTTTCTTTTCCTTTACCAATGGTGTGAACTCTGTTAGTGTTATCTGTCACTTAGTGAATACTTGAATTTTATGCATTGCTAAAAGCATAATCTTTGTTCCATTGATTCTGTAATGTCCCCGCCAGGGAACCCATAAGGAATCAGGTCTATGACCTAAAATTACAATTAACAATTTTTTTTTCTAACATTCTAACATAACATCGTTACCATTCACAAGTACACTCCCTAAGGTTCCCTTAATGAATTCAATTACCATTATTAAATATTTCATTTTATTACTTAATCGAGCAAATTCTATTTCCATTACAACTTCAATTTACATTGATTCCATTTCACATCAAAACCAACTACATTAATGAACTAGTGGAATTAATTTTCCTTTACCGACTATCACGTAATTTACCCTAGAAGTGAAACAAGCATACATAACTTATCACATCCACTAAACATATTTATTCTTTCATATTTGTTTACTCCTTAACATTATCTATGCTCAA
>MU224737.1:2414360-2448704 GCA_018584345.1 Thuja plicata | reverse complement strand
GTTATGGTGAGTTGTAAGAGGTTCGGTTTAAGCTACCATCTCGAGAAGGATCATTCTCGCATATAGCTCTTCCTAATTTCTAGTGAGCATAGCCAGGACTTGACAGGGTTGGAGGGGCATTACAGATTCTCTGAAGTCTTTGGCATTATGTTCATGACCGTACAGATAATATAAAGTTGACATCAATGACAATACAAACCATTAACTGATTTAATGTCTTGCATCATCTTCAACTTAACATTATCAAACATTCAATCAGTTATATGTCATCAATCTCTCCCTTTTGCATTGATGGCAACATACTATATTATCATACTATACTATTTCTAATACAATATGAAATACAATAGTTGAGATTCATCAAATTACCAAATAGTTTGTTTTGATAACTGATAAAAATGTCTAACCATTGGTAGGCTCTGTGTTAGCTTAGATTTGATTCTTGTAGCTTTCTGTGTATCTTCTTCTGATGTGTTGTGTTCTCTTTTTGTGTCAATTTCTCTCTTTTGACTGTTCTTCTTCTTTGATGTCTTTGTCTTTTGTTAGCAACTCTCCCTTTGTATATGATTCCTTTATACAAATTCTCTCCCTATGGATATAATCTCTCCCTATTTGGAGTAATCTAATAATGAATAGTTTCTGATGATAATATGGATACATTCTCTCCCTTTGACAACAATGCCAAACAAATATTTTACAAATATCTGACATTCATGTCAAATAATTATTTTCTTCTATCCATAATATATTCCTTGAATTTCCCTTATCCATCAACAATACAATAATATGATCTGGTACTCAGTTCTGATATATACCTTTCTGTATATAGATGTAGCGTTGAAGTTCATATTTTTGCTTGCATCAACATGAATGATATTTTGATAATATATAGGTTGATGTAGCCTTCAGTCCTTTACTGATTGGTAGGCAAGGGTTTGACCCCTAGTCTCTTTCTCAAGTACTCAAATGTATCCTTGGGCAGTGGCTTGGTGAACATATCAGCCAATTGTTCTTTTGATTGCACATATTCAAGTATCACCTCTTTTTCTTGAACTTGTTCTCTTAAATAATGATACTTGATTGTAATGTGCTTATTCTTTGCATGCATGACTGGACTCTTGGAAATTTTTATTGCACTGGTGTTATCACAATAGATAATCACTAGTTCTGACATCTTCATATGCATACCTTTCAGCAACTGTTTGATCCATGCAATATTTGAGTAGTTTGCAGCAACGGCAACATATTCTACTTCTACAATAGACTGAGAGATGCATCCATGCTTTTTGCTAATCCATGTGACAAGTCTATCACCCATAAAGAATGCTCCTCCAATTGTGCTCTTACGGTCATCAAGATTTCCAACCCAATTAGTGTCGGTAAACACTTTTAGTTCAAATTTTCCTTCTCTTCTATACCATAAGCCAAATTCCTCAATATTCTTTAGATATCTTAGAATTCTTTTCACAATAGTCATATGTGATTCCCTGGGGTTAGAAGAAAATATAGCAACAATTCCTATTGCATATGCAATATCTGGTCTAGTGTATACAACATACATGAGTTTTCCAATCATTGATCTATACAAAGTCTGATTTACCCCTGTTGTCTTGTCTTCATTTGTTAATTTGCATCCATTAGCCATCGATGTTCTAACAGGTTTGGAATCTTCCATCTTGAATATTTTCAGGATCTCTTTGATGTATTTTGACTGTGTAATGAAAATACCTTCACTTTGTTGAATGATTTGTAGACCATGAAAGAACTTGATCTCTCCAAACATAGACATCTCAAACTCTTTGCTCATCTCATTAGAAAATGATTTGCATAGCATATCATTGCCTCCAAATATGATGTCATCAATAAATATTTTAGCAATCAAAGTGTTAGCATCAGTATCTTCTTTCAAATAAAGGTTACTATTTTCACTAGTCCTTATGAATCCAATACTTATTAGATAGGAATGAAGTCATTCATACCAGGATCTAGGAGCTTGTTTGAATCCATACAAAGCTTTGTGAAGTCTACATACCATGTTCCTCTTGTCTGGATCTACAAACCCTTCTGGTTGTTCAATGTATATTTATTCTTCAAGTATTCCATTTAGGAATGCTGACTTGACATCCATTTGATATACTTTGAATGCTTTATATGCTGCATAAGAAATTAGTATTCTTACTCCTAGCCTAGCAACGGGTGCAAAGGTTTCTCCATAGTCTATACCTTCCTCTTGTGCATACCCCTTGCATATTAGTCCTACTTTGTTCCTTGTGAATTCTTCATTCTCATTTAGCTTGTTCCTGAATATCCATTTAGTACCGATGACATTCTTGTCATCTGGTCTTAGCACAAGTGACCATGTTTTGTTCTTCTTAATCTGTTCAATCTCGTCATTCATAGAACTTATCCATTCTTCATTATCTAGTGTAGCATTGATAGATTTTGGCTCAAACTCACAAATTAAGCAATTTGAGTTTAAATACTTACTTCTTGTTCTTGTACTAGCTTTCTTATCTCCTATAATTTGGTCCTCTAGATGGTTCCTTCTTACATATCTTTCAAGTACAGATATAGCTCTGTGTGTATCAGCTTGATCTTCATTACCTTGCACATTATCTTCATCATTATCTTCACCGTCAGTAACAACATTTTGACCGTTGATTGCAATATTTTGTTGTTCTATAATTAAGCACTATTGCTAGGGTAGAGTTATGGGTTCTTCACAATATACAAACTTGTTGTATTCTTCTGGTTCTTTTGTGCTTTCCAGCTCAATCTTTTCTGCAAATTCATGAATCTTCACATTTTCACTTTCAACTATTTTGTTAGAAGCCTTGATCAGACATTTAAAAGCTTTGATCTTGGTAGAATACCCCATAAAAATACCTTCATCACTTTTGGCCTCAAGCTTTCCATTTCTATCATCCTTTAAGACATAACATTGACTACCAAATATTTTGAAGTAACTTACATTGGTTGTTTTACCATACCATAGCTCATAAGGAGTCTTCTTTGTGTCCTTCTTCAATTGTACTCTATTAAGTGTATAAACAGCAGTGCTGACAACTTCCCTCTAGAATATTTGGGTGATGTCCATCTCTATCATCAGTGTTCTTGCACAATCAACTATTGATTTGTTTCTTCTCTCAGCAATCTCATTTTTCTGTGGTGTCCTTGGTGTAGAAACTTGTCTTTTTATACCATGCTCATTATAGAAATTAGTGAATTCATCTGATATAAATTCTCCTCCTCTATCTGATCTTAAACATTTTAGATCCTTACCACTTTGTTTTTCTACCATAGCCTTATACCATTTAAACATCTTGAATGCTTGAGATTTTTCTTTTAGAAACATGACTGCCATCATTCTAGAGTAATCATCAACAAAGAGAATAAAATATCTATCTCCATAATAACTCTTTGTCCTCATAGGTCCACATAAATTAGTATGGACTAATTCTAAAATATCATCAGATGTATGGGTTTTACTTTTGAAACTAGACTTTGTCATTTTACCTTTTTGACAATTTTTGCACATGATATTGTCTGACTTTGTCATCATCAGTAAGCCTCATACACTTTTTTTTCTGCTTATTTTCATCATGTTTTCAAAATTCACATGACACAATCTTTTGTGCCACAACCATATGTCTTCGTTTCTTGTCATTAAGCAAGTGGGATTAGTATCATTTAGATAGAATAAGTTACCTTTAGTCTATTCACCGGTACCAATCAGTTTTCCTGATTCATTGAAGATCTTTACCTTCTTGTTTTCAAATGCTACTCTGTGACCTGAATTATCCAACTGAGAAACACTCAACAGATTATAATTCAATCCTTTTACCCAATAATCATTTTCACATTTAGTCAGGTTATTCAGCATTATTGTTCCTTTTCCTTCAACTAGACAAGGTGTATCATTTCCCATTCTAACTGTACCACCATTATAATATTCAAAAGTGTTAAACTTTTCTTTGTCACCGGTCATATGGTGAGTGCAGCCACTATCTATAATCTAGATATCATTCTTACTAACCTTAGATGAGTGCAGTTTCTTCATACCTTTCATCTTCATCTGACTCATCCTTCATAGGTACAAATACTATCTCGATGTCATCATCAGGTTTAGTGTCAGTATCTTCATCTTTGTAAGTAGCTAGGTAGCTAGCCTTATTGCCTTTATCCTTGTAGTCTTGGGTATCCTTTCTTTCTGATCATCTGTAACCTCTATAATCTTTGTTATCACCTCTATCAGATTTCTTCTCAAAAGATCTATCATCACTTCTGTCATCTTTTCTTCTGTTAGGACATCTTGCAGCAAAGTGTCCAATGTCTTTACAATTAAAGCATACAAGTGGTAGTTTGCCTTTGTATTTACCTTTGCCTCTCTATATTCTTCTGGCCAAAAGTGCTTCTATTTCATCTAGATCTTCTTCTTCACTTTCACTTTCACTGTCCCTTCTAGATGAGCATCTATGATTAGACTTGCTTATTTTCATAGAAGACTTAAATGCAGACTCTAAACTTGGTAAGACACTATTGTCAAAGTTATTCATCTCAAATGAAATCATTCTACCAATTAGGCTATCAAGAGTAACTGTATTTTTTGCTACTGCTCTCATTTCTTGAATAGCAGAAACTCTAATAGCATATACAAGTAATAAGGTTCTTAAAATTTTACTTACCATTGTTTCCTCTTCAAGTGTTCCTCCAACACCTCATATAGCATTGACTAATTCTTTTATTTGTGTGCTATACTGTGTGGTGTTTTCTCCTTCTTTCATTCTAAGATCATCAAACTTTCCTCTAAGGATTTCTGCCTTTCCTCTCAGAACATTTGTGTCACCTCCATGTACAAGCTTCAGTTTGTCCCACATTTTCTTTGTAGTTTTTTAGTCCTTGACATCTTCAAATTCAACATCAGAGAGTGAGGAAGAAAGCTCTATAACCATGCATTTATGCTCATGCTTCTCTCTTAATTGATCTATTGTCAATGGTCCTATAGGTAACATATATTCAGTATCTAAGTATTGAGTAACATCATTACCAATACCTGATAAGTGGAGTCTTATCCTGCTTTTCCATGAAGCAAAGTTGTCTTTGTTCAACTTGGGCACATCTCGTCTATTCATCTTGTGATCTTTACTTAGGTCTTGAAACCTTCCTTCTAAGCACACAAAGCTCTGATACCAATTGTTAGTAATAATTGAGAGGGGGGGTGAATCAGTGGCCTCAAAAATTTAGCCTTTAATCTTTTGCAACCAATCAATACACCTTAGATTATTAAGTCCCTACAAGATGCATGCCATGAAATACTTATAATAATTAACTGTCTGTCAGTTTACCTTGTCTGTCCTTATTCTCCTTGATAACTGATAAGCAATAAAACTATTTACCGATACTCAGTAAATATGCAGAGTATACCAATCAATCCAGAAATGCATATGTGAAATGTAAAACAATAAAGTAATAAGCCATACACACATAACACATGAATTTTAACTCGGAAACCCTATTAAAGGAAAAACCACTGGGACCAGTACCCCAAATTTTCACTCTTCTGAAGTGAGCCCTGTTAGGATCCAACCTTGTTAAAGTTTACAAACACACTGTTAGGTGTGACCTTGTTAGAGGATTTTGTACATAGAGGTTGTCACTTAGTATCTGGCATCTATTTTTCTACCATCCTTGAATCAGCCTCCCTCTTGGACTGTCAATAGGCTTTAGGAAAATCTTGCTACCATCCTTGAATCAACCTTCTTCTTAGGTTGTCAATAGGCTTTATGCAATTTCAATGTTACTTTCATGAATCAACCTTTTTGGCAATCTATTAGGATATACCTCAATTATAGAAGATGGTTAAGTCCTACTCTATTAAGAGACTTAATGCTTAAATGGTTAAACTGAAACATTATGACATGTTTCTATTGTAGCTTGAATTGCAGATTTTTAGATCTACTTAAGTACAATACCTCTGTGATCAATGTATCAATTTAATTCTTTTTGATCCACACTTTTTTCTTGGTGATGTTGTGCTTCACTGTTCGTTGGTGTCTGCAAAATTCTTTAGCTCTCCTTCAGCTTGATTGATCAAGACTGTATGAAGTTATCCTTCATTAGTTTCTCTTGAACATCTTCTTTCTATTCACTCCCCTTCCATGTATGTGATTTCTTGTGATTGTGGAAATCAATTATGCTTTTCTTTTATAGACATGTTGTTCCTTAATTCTTGATTCTTGATTCTTGATTCTTGATTCTTGGCGTTAAAAACAATCTAGCCAATTTGATTTATAGCTTTAACTCCTCATTTATCTCATAGTTATCTTCTTGCCAATTGTACAAATCTTCTTTAAATCAATTACTTAACTCTGGTAAAATAAAACAAATAAAACAACCAGTTAAGTCTATCCTTAAGCTCTGCCAGCTAGATATTTTGTCATTTTCTAAACTCTTTATTCTGTCGGTCAACTCTGCAGCTAGTCGTTGGTGATAACTGCCAGTTCTGTCGGTGTAACTCCAGTTAGCTTTAGGATATTTTTCCATCGGGCAAAACTATAATTTTTCTTCATTGGGAAACACTGTCTTCTTCTCATTGGGCATCACTATGAATTTTTCTTTTCCTTTACCGATGGTGTGCACTCTGTCGGTGTTGTCTATCACTTAGTGAATACTTGACTTTTATGCATTGTTGAAAGCATAATCTCTATTCCATTGATTCTCTGAAGTCTTTGGCATTATGTTCATGACCGTACAGATGAATTCAAGTTGACATCAATGACAATATAAACCATTAACTGATTTAATTTCTTGCATCATCTTCAATTTAACATTATCAAACATTCAATCAGTTATATGTCATCAGCTCCAAGCCCGTTGATTTCTGCAACTCCACCATCTTCTATAACACTGACACCAATAGATTCTATTTATGTGTTTCCATATCTGAACATTTCTATCAAGACCTCCATTATAGCACTATTTCCATCGCTATTTCTTGCAGTGGTGGGGAAGATTAGCAATGTATCTCTAATGAATTGCATTGTCAGTATGACATTTTTGGGTTTTATGGCTTTTTCATCATTAATTTTCTGCTGGAAAACATTTGATAAGCGACTGAGTTTTGTACAGGAGGTATTTAGTTTTGTGTGTTTAGGAATTTTATTTTTCTTTTCAGCTACCGACTAATATTTTAGGGTTTAAATGTAATGTAATAAGAGGCAATTGTGTAGATCATGTGTTATATACTTACCTGATTTGAAGAGGAAAGGGGATGTTTTAATATTTGTTTTATTAGAAGAATTAGGTTTCCAATGAAATTTTTGTTTCACTCCAGTCTCCCTTAGCATATATTTCAATGATGTTTCTATGATGTATTTTATTGAACAGGTCACCTAAATTTAACTTCTTCAATGTTTAAGTAGGTCAGATCTGTAGGGATGAATATTCATAAAGGTTGTGAAAATTTTATTTATGTTGCTAATTACATTTCTTTGAAAATTTATAAAATCTTTGAAACAAATTGATTTTGAACATAATTGCAATCTTTCCATTTCATGAGATTGTGCATCTTCAATTTATTCAGTCAAACATTTCATTTGCCTTCTTTATACTTAAACAAGAAATAGCTCAAACTATTGAGAGACTCTATCAAACATTCAAATTCGTTATCAATGTTTTGAAATTTTGCATGCATACCCATTTGACATTTGATAACCATAGGTTTAAAATGCATCATAATAATAATTTTTAGGTTGTTTTCACCATAGCTGGCACAAGCATGTGACCTCATAAACATTCATAATGTTATGATGTGGTAGTGTGTGCTTTAGATTTAAATATTTCAAGAGCCTCCTTGCAAAAATCCATTTTGCCCACATTCTGCTCTCATATTATTTCCTTTATTGAGATGACCACTTTTCTAGGCATTTTGTCAAACAATTCAGGAACTTTTTCTATGGTTCCACATTATGGATGAATTTAAAACAAAAATATATAGTAAAAAATTGGTCTAAATTTATTCTCTTAGTGTAGGAAAATAGAGAATGAAAAAAAAAACTCATAAACTTTGAGCCTACCGATTACATTTGATTGAGATTTTCTAAACCTTTTTTGAAAGACTTGTTTTTCTTTTGCATGAACCGTAGTCATTGCATTTCATGAGGCAACATTTAATTGCGGAATTCTTTAAAATGGTTCAAGAACTTTGCATTTCCACTGATAATACCTAACAAAACCCTGATATATTCATAATTTTATGAATGTCCATATCCTTCAATCATATTGAAAGGGACAAAACTCTCTTTTACATAAGAGATTTACTGATATCATAAGTGCAAGTGAGATCTTTGCAATTAATATACCAAAGCCAACTTGTCACAAAGGACATTAGGTGCTCATTTATTACCTTCATAGTAATATTGAGTTGAATGTGATAATATTTATTTCAAATATTAACAAATTCTTTGTTGGAAAATGTTTACATGCAACCCAAGGCAACAAATTAAAAACCAAGTTAATAACAAAATACCATGAAATTAAAAACCAATTTAATTAAGCGAATATCATCACTAAAACATAGGAAATGTTTTCATTTGATAAACTATTTCAAAAATTGTTTAGTTTTTCTACCCATTCTAAATTTAAATAGACTGTTGGGCATGCAGTCACAATAGGTGCATTACAGAGAATTTTTGTAGAGTTCTTTTTGCACAGTTCTTGGTTACTGCTTCATTTTTTTGGTTCAAGATGATCTTATGCTATTGATATTTGGTTCATATCTTACAGTAGTGGTTCATTTGAATTCATCTTTAAATTTCCCTAATTGGCAACTTGTATAGTATAGGAGTTGCAGGACAACCACAAAATTCAAACACCCAAAACAATTTAGAGAGGCTTTGTGATGCATTTTCATGCATTTTATTCTTTGATGAAGATACAAAATAATAATTTTCATTTTATTGTGACTATATGTTTTAGTAGCAGAACCTCCAATGCAGCAAAAGAAAATATGGGAAATAGAGAATCCTTATTTTAAAGGCAACAGGTCAAGTTGGTGGATCTACCACTAAAACTGTCCTAATCATTAACCAGGCCTTATAGGCAAGAAAAACTCCAATGCATTTTATAGACCTACTAAATTTTATGGTTACTCGTGCCTCTTATGATGTTTATTAATTATTTGTTTCTTTTATAACATCTAAAATGTTGTTTGACATGCAAATTTGTACTTTGAAAGAACATTGACACTTTTATGTTCATGCCTTGCAACTCTCCATTATATCTCACAATAATTACTTAAACATTTTGTTCAAGTTAGCTTGTTTTGTATCTGTTCTTTGCACTAAGAATTGAAAATTACTTGCAATGTAATCATTTCTCAATATGGTCGAGGGCTTTCTCTTTCTTATTTATCTAGCCATTTTTAAGTTTTAATTTATTATTCACTAGTACTGGTGCTTCTCTTATTATGAGCTTTGGTTATCTACTTTTTGGGGTGAATATTTTAGTTCAATGGAGTACATAATTGTTCTTCCCTCCCATTTTTGGGAGAGATGGGAATTGTCTCCTTACAATACTAAAAATTTAGGAAGTTTAGTTTTTTCCTCTCCCCATTCTCATATTAAAAATGCCATTAAGCGAATACTTGGCAAGGAATGGTTGGTAAAGAGTCCCAAGGTTCTTGACACTAAAATGATTTCTCATTTCCTTAAAATTTGTATGGATTTTTTATTGGACTACGATATGGTATGGTTAATCACTTATGACTATATTCATTCATACAAGTTTTCTCTCTCAGTTATTGATAGGGCTTTGAATTGTTACACTATTATTTCTAGCAAATTTTCATTAGGTGGTTTTATGGATACAAATCTTATTTGTAATGGTTTTTGCATTGAGCTCCTTTTTGAGATCAAATCAGGGGTAATTTGTGACATTTATGATGATAATATATTGTATTTTCATTTCTTGATAGACATTGTGGATGCAAAGAAACCTTCTGCGGGACTGGACTGGTTTGTGGGTCTTCACCAAATATTTTCTCATCCAGTACATGATGATGATGATTTTCCTCTTTAGGTTTCTCCTCTCAATCAATTCCCTCAATAATCTAGTCCGAGTAATTGGGAGTTTTCATTTCAAGCATTGATTACAAGAACAAGACAAGAAAAGAGAAGAAAAAAACAAAAAATATAAGTGAGAAAGATATTCCTTGGAGTGAAATATTAGGAAAATATTTCTCTAAGATTATACTAGAAAGGGAAAAGGGTAGAGAGAGAGAGAGAAAAATATGGGTGGTGGACAAGGTTCTCAAGAAAGGTTTTATTTGAGTGGTTTAGCCACTTCTAGCCTACTAGCCTCCAAGGCACCCCAAATAGCCAATACCCTCCAAAAAACTCAAGAACCTTCCAAATTCTCAAGGGTTAAACAAGGAGTATTTAGCAAGTTTCAATCAGTTTTAGGCTTTCAAGCAACTCCCAACAATCAATTTTTTCAAACTGGCTACTGGGCCTAATTTCCCTCCTAGTAGGTCACCAATGATACAAACATGAACATAACTTTGAAACTCTCCAAAAGAATAAATCAACACATTGTATTTATAGACACCCTTTTCACCATAATTTAACATATCAAAAGATTGCAGTGAGGTACTTTGGACCAAACAACCCAAAACCTGACTGTGCCATGTTTTCAAGGGTTAAAAGCATGCAATTAAAAAAGGAATCATGTTTCAAACATACACAATTACCATGAAACCTTCAGAAGTCTAATTAAATGACTCAAATCCACCAAATATCCAATCAATTTGGACCTTGGACCTTTATAAGCATAAAATCCCCAAATGTGACCAAAAAACCCATATAAACTAGGGCTAGCACAATGTCACACTTCCCAATGCTTTCTCTAACTTCTGAGAGTTGTTACATCATAACCTTGGTTTCCTCAAACAACTTCAAGAAGAAAATGGGGTCCTCCAATGGATGGATCTCCTACTGCTGCTCCATAGCCACACCTTTCAAGGTCATTTCATGCCTCCAAACACAACAATTTGATCAATTGACTTGTCAACTCTCTCCTATAATGTTAGCCACAAATACATATTGTACATGTCAACAATCCATCCCCAATCCACAGTTACAACAATATGGGGATGGTTACATCATTTTGCTTAATGGAAATAATGGAAAACTAACTATTACAGCCCCTTTGCAAATATATTTGATAATACAGAACGGAATCCTTAAATTATGGATCAAAATAATGTTAAAAGCATCCCTCAACACATTTGAATTATCAAACAATGGAAACCAATGCAATGAAGACTCAAAATATGCAAGAAATCATTAATTTTATTAAATTTTTGTGTACAATCCGTACAATCTCATCACCAGTCTGTACTTCTCAATCTTCCCAACATCTAAGAATGTTTATAATTCATTTCTCAACTTCCTCAACCAATCCCAAGTGGTTAGGAAGGAGTTAGAATTTTTCAAACCTCCTAATTTCCATTTCCCACTAAAACATAACTAGCCGTTAACATTCAAAAATTTGAATTGTTAACTTGTGTTATTTGGTGTTTTATTACATAGAACTTATTAAAACTTTGAGGATTCAATCTCTAGGAGCTATTTAACCTTTCTCAATCAAATATAGACCCTAATTGAACATTTGGGGTACTATTGTCCTAATTTACATCATTTTGGTCCAAAGTCCTTACTAGGACTTCTAGGACATTTAAAATTTAAACCATATTGTTTATTACAAATTGCCATAATAGGCTTCAAGAGATCCCAATTAACCTTTAGGGACTCTTTAGATCCACTAATTCCATGATATCCCAAGGTGTCCTTAGGTGTTTGGATAGGTTCTCATGCACCAAACTTATCCCACAAATCTACCTCATCTTCAAGACCTTCTAGGCCTTCCTCTATGTTGTCTCCTCTAGTATCCACCAAGACTTCATCACAATTCCTTACACCCCACATCATAGGTGAAAATTCCTCTCTAATAGTACCCTTCCTATTACCCTCTTCTTCTTCCACTTTTATCTTATTCCTTACTGCTGCAACTAGTCTGTGCATCGGTATTCATAAAATTCCCCAACTTGGGACTGTGTCATATGGCATGATTGAATCTTTAAAATAAATTGCATTTTTTAGCCTACCTCTTCCATTTCAAAGTTTAAATTTCATGTCTTAAGGCCATAATTTTTTAATTATAACCATCATTCAATCAAGCTACACACTAATATTCTTATGTTGAGTGATCAATGACATGTGCTTTGTAGGTAAATCTTAGGTCATTAGGATTGTGAATAGTAATAAAGAAATGTTAAGAATTTACATCAACAATAATCACTAAAAGGATAGGGCTTTATCACAAGGAATCTTCCACACACTTCCAAATCCTCCCAAGGGATCCTACACCTCCACATGGATCCTAATAACCAAGATCCATTATATAATATACTCTTCCTTCAGAGTATATGCCCACATTAATGACTGGTGTTGTTCCCTACGCCCTCAATCAGAAACTTGCCTCCATTTGTGGTCTCTTCCACCACATCCTTTCATATCCATGCATTAAAATCTATACAATGACATAATATACAACATTAGACTCCTCCCACGAAACATATTAACCACAGAAGGTGGGAGAGTCTAAGAATCCATGAACACTGCAAAATAAAAAAAATTTGAATACTTGCACAGTCTAGGAACATTCAAGACTAAACTAACTTCCTCTACCTTAAATTTCAATGATACAATACAATAATGACATGGAGACAATATCAAATCAAAATGAAATCATTTTACTCCATTCTCAAATCAATAACACATCTTATCAACATTTTAATTTCCCAAACTATAAGAAAAGGTCCTTATAATGCTTGTAAGAAACTTTCAAGGACCTAGGGCACAATGCTAAGACACACACACACACACATAGGGGTTGTTTTGGAAAGTGCCCTACTGTCCTAACCTTGTACCTAGTTTTTATCCCCAAAATAGTGAATTTTACAAAGAGACCTACCTCTAAACACCTCCCCCAACTCTATAACCTTGGAAAGTCTCATAAAATACATCCAATTAGAGGATTATAAATTTTATTTGGTCCTATGACCTCTACAATTACCAAAGCCCCAATTAGGCCTCCACAAACCCTCAAATCCTAGGGCTTTGTCAATCTCACTCCAAAACTCCTTCAATGACCCAATCAGTGGTCAATACACCATGTATTTGACATATGTAGATGGATTCCAAAATAAAATAGGGTCCTTGTTAAGGAATTTGAGCTACTACAGTACCCATGCCACAACTTTCACTTACCTTCAACCCTGCAACCTGCATGTTTTAGTGATCACCCTGCAATCCAATGGTTATTCTTGCATTGGAAAGGTTATATTAATAATAAAATTTTAGGATTCATCCCCTAATCATAGACAACATAGTATGGGGATGAAACTTAATTCATGATTCAAAGCAACACCAAAAATATTGAACTGTCATGGGACAGTCAGACTTGAAGACACCAAATTCAATACAAATGCCTTGAAATTAACCCAACCAAGTTATTAAAATATTCACAAATGGATTTATAATCCTTTAGTACAATGAGACTTAGTTTTCCTTGATGCATTCTTCTTGTTGTGGGTGTTGAGACCATGTTTATCTTGCAAATGGTTTTCTAAGAGTGCTTTGACAAATTTTGGCTTAACATCCTTAGTACTATCTTGTAAAAGAAATAAGAAAAATGAATCATGATGAAAGCCTATGGTAAGAGACAGACAATTTTTCTTGTGGTGATGGCACAACAGCGGCAACAATAGATCCAGACCTGTGTGCATCAGAGAGATCAACAGACAGAACATATAGTTATATAGGAGAGTAAGGTCTGTCTATGCAAGCAGTCTTGTTTAAGATCAGCAGCCAATTAACCATTTAAGACTTAAGTGATTCATGGATTTAACTCACCCTCAACTACTTTAATTAGGAGCGATCATTTGTAAGACTAGGTCAATCGATTAGTTAACTACCTGATTGAAAAGACAATTTAAGTGTCACTCCAGGGAGTTGAAAACTAAATTTGGAACTTTTGTAGTGTCCTCTTTTTGAAATAAGATTTAATAATAAACAATGATAATAAAATTAAAATATAAAAGAATTAAAAAAATTAAAATTAAAATAAAAGAACAAAATTAAAATATAACATGCATGAAATGAAAAGTTAGGACTCCCTCTCCTTCAAAGATATAAAAGAGAAAACAAATCTATTGGGAGAATCATCAAGAAAAAGAGGATTGATCAGACAAGAGAGTTATGAAATATAATTGCAGTCTGGAAATAAAGTAGCCATTCCTATTTAGAATAATAATAGAAAATTAGTTTGGGAATTAAGGTAGAAACAACAGTTAAGTGAGAAATGATGCATGTTTATGAAGAGAGATATTCTTAGAAAAGTTTTTGAACCTATCTTTACCATAAGGGTTATAACGGAGGACCTAATTATTGAGGGAAGGAAGAAGGAAGAAAGAATGGATCTTAGAAATTAAGAAAGGGTTAATGGAAGAGGAAAGGAGTGGGAAGAAGATAAAGTGACTCTTTCAAAGGCCAACAATGATGAATGGTTGTGACTCTTTCAAAAGGTTGTAATTATGAAAGATTGTGAATCTTACAAAGGGAAGAAATGACAAAGATTTGTGACTCTTTCAAAAGATAGTAATTATAAAAGGTTGGGACTCTTCCAAAGGGCCAAAACGATGAAGGGTTGTGACCCTTTCAAAGGGCGGTAATTGTAAAAGGTTGTGGCCATTGCAAGGGATGGACATGATGAAAAGGCTTGACTTTCCCTCACATTAGAAGATATACGGTGGAGAACGTTTCATGTGACGAGTACATCTAAGGGATATTAATTTGGGGGAATAATATATTACTTTCAAAGGCAACAATGAAAACTAGTGACTCAATTCTTATGAAAGGTGGTGACCCTTTTACCAATTAAGTATAGAGGAGAAATCATTCCAAAAATTCAAGAATCATTTATCTATCATCACTCACCAATAGATCAAATTAGCACTCACTCAATCATCCCTAATCACTCTATGAATTACATAATCATTCAATCATCATTCACTAATATAGAAAATCATCAAATCAAAGAAAATCATTCAATCATCCATCAAACATCAAATGAGAATCAAGAAAAAAAATCAACAATCTATTCTTCCACCAATTAAATCGATCTATATTAATCATTGAACCATCAAGAAGAATAATTGATCCATTCAAGAAAGAATTCTTATATGATTCTCTGAGGGATTCCATAGTGTGAATTGGTTGGTAGGGAAATTCATTCATTAAAACCCATCATGCTCTCAAAGAGGATGAAAAAGGCAACATTGATAGGGGATGAAGATGCAACCATCCCAATAGGTAGACCACCTCATGATGGATATCCAATGTGCCTGTCATTTGGGGCCAAGAGGGATGGCATATCCACTCTTCAGCTTAGTGTGAAGATTGCTTTGACCGATCCTATCATGCTCCTTCATTCAAAATCTATTGTGATTGGACCTATCTTCTGCATTATAATAATTATATGTATTTATATTAATATGTGTGATTACTAACCCTAATGAAGATATATTATATATATATATATATATATATATATATAATATTATTTAATATGGTTGCAGGAATTAAATCGGGGTTTATCTTGTAAAAAGGTGTTTTTAAATGGTAAAGTTATACTTCTAACTTTCTTACATTTCTTATTTGAATGGAATTTGTGATTTAAGGCAAGATTTAGGGCAATCCCAAAAAGGGGAATTTACAGATTTACTTCACAGTTCATCTAGTTTCTCCTAGATTCTCCGTGCCCTTGTCTATTTAAAGAGCACATTTTCTAATTTTATTATTTTAATTATGATGCATACGGAATCTCTTTTCTTAAAATCAAACTATTGAATCTCTTTTCAGATTTAATGAGAAGAGAGTTCCAAGATTGAGATTTTAATACAACACATTCAATATTCACATTTTTAGCAGTATGTGTTTGTAGATAAGCATAGTCGGAGTTTCTTGTTTTGATTAAGGTTTCATGTATTAAACTATCAAGTTTCAGCACTAAATTCTTTGACTTTATAATTTGCTTACCATGGTTTGAAAATTAACATGGTATCAAATTGTGTAATATGAAATCTTCCAATCTGTGTATGAAAAGTGCTACTACCTGTGATTCAAAGTTGTTGGAGGATTTTAGTGGGTGCAATACCATTGCTTAGTGATTAAAACAATCTATACTTGTGATAGGTTGTAGGGTGGAATTCCCTAAGTACTCCATTGATTGCAATGTTGATTCACACCTATTATAGGATCTTGATATGAGTTATTTTCAGCTAATATCTATGTTTTATTGTGTTCCAAATGTTGAAGGATGACTAGTCTTAGTCTCAAATTGTGAAATCATTTAGAGGGTTATTTTATGTTCAGCCCAAAAAAATACATATTGCATATGTTAGGACTGTGCTTGCAGCTCTGCCAACCCTATTCAGTTGGACAAACATAAAAAAAATGTCATCCATGGTAAATCTTATCCTAGATTCAATGAAGATTCATTTGATCCCTCACATCACAAAGGAGAAGATAGTAACAAAAATGTACAATGCCCTGATCATTGTATACTGGAGTGTGAACATTTCACACAAGATACTACTGAACAAAAATAATTCACAGTGACCAGCCTTATGTAGATCAATTCATACACAGTGACCAGCCTTATGAAGATTAATAAGCTTCAATATCAACTCATTGTTGATGAAGCTGGTGGATTATGATTTAGTGAACATAGCTATAAATAGGTTCTCTCCACATTGGGATATCATTGTCGAGGTTGTGTGCACTAATGAGATGATTTACACTTTTGAATAATTTTGGAATTATTTTATCCAAGGCGAGATCAAACTTGAGACTTTCAACCAGAGTGGAAGAGAGTAAAAAACATAGCTATCATCAAGAAAATAAATAAGGGTGTTAAGAATGGAGAACTTTATAAGTGTCTATGGGGATAGGAGGATTCTAGTTCTTTTCAATAGGAAAAGAAAGACTTGTGTCATTGTTACAAATTCCACAAGAATGGACACTATACTTCTCAAGTCTTGAGAATAAATGGACGGACAAGAAGTGACATAACTACTTTGCAAAGAGAACATAAGCTTTAAGCAGTGTGTGGGCTTTCATCCAAACTCAACATAGTCTTCTTTGTGGTGGTGTGTCTATCCAATAACATCATTTGTAGTGTGCAATGGCATGTGGAAAATAGAGCATCAAGACACATGAACCTCAACAAGTAAGCTTTCAATAAACTTCTAGAATATTAGGCAAGTACACAAGTTGAACTTAGTGATGAGTCCACATATCTAAGCATAGGAACAGGATTTATTTCCTTCAGCTACCTTTGGAGAAAAGACACACATACTTATACTGGGGGGTGAATTAATATAAGACCAAAATTTTCACTTTAAAACTTTAGAAATTATAAGCAATAAACAAAGCATCTACACAATTGAGATATAATGAAAGGAACATAAGATGCGCACATAATTTTACTTAGAAAGCCTTGCGAGAGAAAACCATAGAAAAATATCACCTTTTAAACTTGCTACTATGAATTATACTCGTCTATGATATCCAAAGGGAATGAAAAATGTTGGCTTAACATCCTTAGTTCTATCTTGTGCATTCCTTAGAATAATTTTAATCACAATAGCAAAGTTTAAGGATTTGCCTACCAAGGAGTTAAAAATATGTTACACTTTACCACTATTCTTGTTTTCAAAGCTCTCTCTCATGATATTTTCTTGATACTATCCTCTTTTCAAGAATAATCATTTAAAAAAATATGATTGTAGAATAATGAGATGATGAATGATGAAGAAGATTTGAAAATGTTCATTTGATGATGATTATGAAGAAGATTTGAAAATGTTGCACCAATATGAATTGGATCAATCATCATTTTCAAATCTTCTTCATAAATCACCATCAACCATTTTCCAAGAGAAAACCTTTCTCTATATTAATCTTGGTTTACATTTCCCTGTAATCCTGCTGAAAAATGTTTCCATGAAGTACGTCAGGGGTATAATGCATTCAAGCAAAAGGCCCTAGAGGCTGCTAAGTCTTTTCCACCAGAAAACACCTTTTTCTTGGTAATTTGAAGCCATCAATGGAAACTTACAATCCTAAACAATTAGTATACCATCAATGGGTTCATAATTATTAATTGAAATGGATTTTTCTAATCTGGAACCCCCTTTGGTGATGATCCTACGTAGTTCCACATAGACACGACATGTTCCTTAGAATAATTTTAATCTCACAATAGCTGAGAAACATAAATGTAGGCATCATGGTTGCAATTATTTGGAGACAACATAATTTATTGTTATACCCAGACGATGCAACACAAACACTACTCCTCCAGTTTGAAGTTGACACTGTAGGATCCAAAAACCATAGATAACAATGGCTAAGTTGAATATAACAGAGAGGGAGAGGAATAAATTGAGAGAGCAGAGGCCAGAGAGCCATAAGAAAGAAAATATTACAGGGTTTATGCATATTATTATTTCTGCAAACCCTGTATTAGTTTGGTCATTATGGCCCTCCTCCTCCACTCTCTCAATTTATTCCTCCCCCTCTCTATTTCATTCAGCTTAACCATCCTCATCTATGGTTTTTGGACCCTACAATGTCAACTTAGAACTAGAGGAGTAGTGGTTGCATTGCATTGAGTGGGTATACCACTCAATTATCTTGTGTCTCCAAAGAATTGTAACCATGATGCCTATATTTATGTTTCTCAGTTATTGTATCTCATGACCCCTTATGACCCCTTATGACCCTTTGTGACCCCTAAGAATACATCTTAGAGGTCTTAAAGTATCATAAGGGGTCATAAGATGCTCCTAGGAGGGGCCAGATGAGCTTTCACCTTCACATGGTTGGCCCTGTTAAGTAGAGAATGTTAAACTATTCTCAAAACAAAGAGAAGCTCAATATTTTAGGGTCCCAGGGACAAAAAAAAATTTGTAGTCTTTTGTTCATGAAACTGTCAAAACTTGTTACGCTTTTGTAGCTCATCAACAATGGAGGTTTGAAGGAATCAATTATTTGGTCAATTATGAGAAGTTAAACAATAAGATAATATTATTGTATCTTTTGTTTCTTTTATCCATTCATATTTTATGCCTTCTCTTCATCTTTAGTAATATATTGGATACTGTGTAGTGCACATCAAGGCAAGGCGGTGATTATTCTTGATGATCAGCACGTATAATTCTTCCAGGCCTTACCTAGTAGCTAGGACTAAAGATAGCAGAGTTCAAGAGACCATAATAGTTGGTCTACATCTTTGGTCCATACGAATGAGGAAATTTCTTACCTTTCATTAGCTCATCAAATGCGCTAATCTAAAAGGATTTAATAGATAATATTTTCATGTATAACATATATTATTTTAGTTTAACGCTACATAAATTTATCTAATTCCCACACTTGTCGACTACGAAGACAGTGATAAATAAGCATCCTCACTTGTGGCCTGAGTAATGTAGGCCATGGGATGAGATGCTTCATTATTAATGTCCTCGTAGTCAACAAGTGAATGAAGTAGATAAATTCATGTAACATCACCTTAAATAATATACATTATCATAAAAAATATTCTATTAAATTCTTTCAAATCCGCACATTTAATGAGCAAATGAAATGTAAACCATTTTTTCAGTAATATAGACCAAAGATGGAGACCAACTATTATGGTCTCTTGAGCTTTATTATCTTTAGTGTGCATGTCCATCACTTTTTCAACACACATACAAACTATTTCAATGAACGTTTAACAACCATTTTTTATGATAGATCTATACAGGTGACGACAATGTTGTTCGTTTGATCCTTGATCATTGTGGACCATACACCTACCTTTTTGACAAATGATTCATCGAATATATGATGAACATTTAGGGTGTCAAAAATGAGACAAAAAAAGTTTGACATCCATATTGGTCATCTCTTCGACGATATGGTGTCGAAAACCAAATGAATGCTCATCAAAATTTGGGGTGAAATTTACTAGTGCACAACCATTGGGAAGCGTAAAAGGCATGGTTTCTTTCAATTACAATGCAAAGCAAAAAAGATAGTGAAAAAAATGAGTTTTCAATGGAGGCCTCCTTCTCCCTTGATACGAAGAAATAGAAAAATTCTTATAAGGGGCCCATAAGAAAGGAGAGGACGCTGGGAATGCTCAATCTAAAGGAGGAAAAAGTAGCACTTGCAGCAATCAATGTCTTGGGAAGCCAATTCCAAGACAAGAAATTAAAATGGAGGGCCAATGTAGATGTGATCTCCATGGTTATAGCATGGGTGCTACAATTGAGGGAACGTGAAAGGGAAGTGAAGCACATAATCAAAATAATGTTTGACAAGGAACTGCTAATTGATCTGCACTCAATCCTAGAGTGGAATGAATTGGGTGTCAGATTTGATTATGAGGAATGTTTTGAGGATGAAAATGATGGTAGGGTCTATGGTTGTGTCCCATTTTTAAGGTGGTAGGGAAAGATTAACAAGGAAGCTTATCAAACGGACATTAGCACCAAATGGAATTGAATAAAGGATGCAGTGGAGATGGATAGGGTTTTGGAACTCTAAAATTTTGGGTAAATTTTAGAGTGAGTATTCTATGTTTTCCTCTAAGGCAAAGTTGTTGCCCCTAAAAAGATTTTGTAAGAACCCAAGTTTGGATGCAAGTAAAAAAGGACCTGATAATTGTTATGATAAATCACTTGGGGGACATGTGTATCACCTATCATTCATAAAATATAGTGGGTTCTAACTCTTAGTTTTCAATTTTGACATATTTTGGAGGTAGCCATTTGCAGGTGTTTACACAAATCTGCACTTTACATATTTTTCATACTTCCTAGGTGACCCACTTCAAAGGTTTGTATCTTGAGCCCAGTTGAAATTCATGATATAAGGGTTGTTGCGGTATGTTTTAGGGAGGAATTTGAACCTTTGTTCCCATTTTTAGACCCCTGTGAGCTCATTTGGTCAGTTTCTCAAAGCTATTATGTTTGCATTTTATTCAGTTTCTCAGAATGTGAAAGTACAGAATCCTAAGTGCCCTACTTTGAGGTCTTGAAATTTGTACCCAATTTGAGGACATGAGAAGCTGAAAGTTCCCCTGCATTTTAAACCTTGAAGTGAAATTCTCTAAAGAGTTTCATACTTTGGTCAATCCATTTGACCACTTTCCCCAGTTGATTCTATATCCAATTTCTGCATTTTCACTGAGTTTGAGTTAACAAAGTTGTTAAGTGGCTGACTTTGAGAATCAATGATAAATGATCGGTCAAATGGTAGAGAAAGATACTTGAAGTTCTACATTCCTTGTGTAAAAATTAATCCATGCTCAAGGATTCAGACTGTAAGAGTCTCTTTTGATAGGTTTGTGGAATCATAACCAAAAGTGATTTATGCAGATTGGCATTTGTTCACAATTAATTTTGCGGAGTTGTTACTTTCAGAATATTATAGTTTCATATTTGATGGTTGTCTTGGAATTCTAGTTATGTATTTATACTCTTTGCATGTAATTGTACTACCTAGATCAGTGGTTGAGTCTCAAGACATGGTTTGATTATTTTGCAGAAGTGAATTCGAAGTTGGTTTGTATGTGTTTTGACAAATGCATCTGCAGTTTGTCAAAGTGATCAACTTGGGAGATTAAAATATATCACCTCAAGAAGCGTCATGAAGATATGTTTTTTTAGATTGTTATTAAACATGAAAGACTCCATGTCTTTTGGATTTAAGATCCCTGGGAGGTCTTTTAGTCAGTTTTTAAAGCCGGTTCCAAAGGCCAGATGTTGTTAGTTAGATCAATGAGCAGAAAGATAAAGAGTTATTTTTAATGGCCGCCAGTTCAATGTTTCATGGTCCAATTGTGAATAAGCCATGTCTGGATAAATTGAAGATGAAAATAGTGTCGAGAAAGATTATTTGCGAACCACAAGCTCAGGGACATAAGTTTTGAAATTCATCGCTCAGTTTATGTGGTTTTAAAGTACATTATTATTTTAAATCAATTGTCGATTTAAATAGTAGTTTTGTGGGGGTGTTTAAAAAATTTTAAAACAAATTCAAGTGAATGGTGTAATTACCAAGAGTGGCACATGGTTTCTTTTAAATGCAAATGCAATTTGTGCAGGATGAGAGAATGGACAGATATGGAGGCTTGCGTACTATTTTAGTAGTGAAAATATTTTAAAACCAACAAAGAAAATCACAAAGGGCAGGTGTGTAATGCCAAATTCCACAGTCATTTCAAAGATAGAAAATTCAAGGAGTGTTGAAAGTGGAAGCATAGAAAAGAAATCTTAATTATTTTATAAAATGAAATTGGAAAGTGTGAATGCCAAGAAATTAAAAGTTTGTGCAATGCCTTGGAGGAGACCAGCACAAGTCTTTGTTCAAATTTCAAAACATTAAGAAATGCAGAGTATAAATAGAAACATTACCCTGCGTATTGTGGAGAAGTCCACACATTACAGAGGAAATCATGTGCAAAACAAAATTATGAAATGGACTCATGCATGGTAAAAGAGGACACTCTAAAAATCTTTGACTGCAAGTGCATTTGACAGTTTGTGCATGTTTCATATAGTGTTTAGATACTTCCAAGCACAAGAACCTGCGCAATATAGATGAGATGGAGGTTTCCCGCGCATGAGAAAAAAATAAAAACTTTAAAGCATCCCCCCAAGGGAATATATGCACTAAGAAATGGATGCATAGGATGCGTAGAACAAAGTAAAGGTAGCCCAAGCAGAAAGATGAAGTCTGTGCAGCAGCATGGAAGGAGATATAACATTAAAAACATAGCAAATGCAAAGTCTGTGCAAACTGCAAATAGGTGCTACGTGGAAGAATCTGTGTATTAATCAACAAAAGGAAATCTGCACAAACCTTTGCATAGGGATTGCACAGCAATTGGGTAGGTAGTTTTTGGAGCCAAGAGGAGGTAAGTGCAAATATGTTTAATCCCACATTGGCTGGAAATTGGTTTTTTATATTCTTTAAGTACTCCAATGCATATATAGTAAAATGAATAAGAGCCAAGAGGCCCATTGGCGGGCCCCTTGGCTAGAGGAATGAATGAGGTGGTGGGCCCCATAATTTTGAGTTCCCAAATGAGAAAAACTTTAAAACTATAAAAGGTTTACTCCCACATTGATGGGGTTGAGGACTTCACCAATGTTCATAAGCCAAAATCAAATATAGTGTAATGTGAAGATGAGTAGGAGGCTCTCCATGCGTGCGCAAGTAGTACCTTGGGAAGCATGACTAGTTGGCCAATATCAAATTTAGTGGTGAGATGGCAGACAAGTGGTGCGCAGGTGGTGATGAGGATAGAGTTGATAGGTGTTGATAGGGGCGTGATCGTGTGTTGAGGTCAGTAGTGTGCACACTCAGATTGTGCGGTCGCATGAGGTGCTAGATAGAGGGTGATGTTGGGGATACATGGTGGTAGAGCATGAATTTGTGGGAGGAAACCATGGTTAGTCAAAACCTTCAGATATTCTAGGACTGGGAATCATTTAACTGTCACGCGAGGTCGTTAAATGCTAGCGGTTAAGTCAATTTCATTCTGAGATTAAAACCAATCATCCAATTGAGATCAAGCTCAAGGGCTCGCATGCAATCTCAAAACAAACCCAAAGTTAGAAAAAAGGTTCAGAGATTCAGAGACTAAGAAATCGCATGATCTCCAGATGAACCTGTGGTCAAGGTAGGGTTAAGGTTTAGTTTATCCAGAGATCTAGAGACTAAGGTTTATCTCCCAATCTCCAGATCTAACCAAGGTTAGCACCAGCATTTAGAGACTTAGAGACCTATTGTATCTCCCAGTCTCTAGATAGACTATGGTTAGAGGAAGAGTTCTCAGACCTAGTTAAAGAGAAGTGAATAAGCACTTGACAAGTCTCAAATTCTAGTGAGTTCTGTGCAAGTATATGCACAAAAGGAGATAAATCATAGTCTGTGCATAAATATCAAAGGGGAAAGTAAAAAAGATTTGCTTAGAAATGATATTAAATCCAAAGATTAAAATAATGTGCAAGATTAAAGCATTAAAGTATAGTCTTTTTCTTTAGTCAGGTGAAATATTTTTATTTCAAACTTGAAAGAAAAGCATTCATGGAAGATATTTTCAAAGAATGAAATCAGATTTTGAAGAAGGCAAGTGGAATCAATTTTTTTAAGGATAATAATTGCAAAGAAGAGGCAGTTGTTGAAGGAGCTCATATTTCTTTGAGGAGAAGATATTTGTGTCAAAATAGATAGGTGTCGGGGACTAAGTTTGGATTTCCTTTTCTCCTATATCTTTCTTCTTCTCTATTGTACAAGGATGGTTGAAATTAATACTACTGGGTAGTTTCCTGATTTTGGAGTCTTGTCTCTTTGATTTCTTTGTCTTGTAAATATATAGAATCATATAGCAATTTAATAAAGAATAATGGAATCCATGTTCAATACTTGTTGATATCTTTGTGTCTTGTCTTGAAATATTGTGTGTTAATCTGTAAGGAATTTTAATGCACTGGTTATAAGGTAGTTGTGAGTTGTGTTTTTGAGTTTCTTTCAAGGAGGGAGTAAATCTTAGAGATAAATCCTGAGGGTTCAAGGATTGTACATGAATTTGATGTCCAGGTGTTGGAGTGAAAAGAGTGATTTATAAGGCACTTCACTTGGTTTATGTGTGTTTGGAGTAAGAGGGTTTTCTGGGGATGTATGTTTATTTGACTGTGTTTCCCAATAGACAAGGCACTTGTCTTTACTGGTTATGCAGTCCTCATCATCAATCATTTAAAATCTGAATATATTTTTATTTCCTATTTAAAAGCATGGATGTTTAGGAGTTGTATTGAATAGTATTTACACTGTTATTGATTCATTAAAGAATTGGATCCATTAGGTTAGTGTGCCTGAGTTTTAAACTCAAAGAGAAGAAGGATGAATATCCTTGTCACATTGGCCATTTTTCTGCAATGTTATTTACTCATGTTAAAATCATGGATTGGCTTTTGAAGGTTTGCATCAGTTGTAGTAAATGACATTAGTAAATTATTGTGAGAATCCTTGAATCTGATGTCTGATTTATTGGAAGACAATAAGTCAAGAGGTAAACCTGCCTGAGTCTATGGACCTTGAAGTAGAAGGAGGATCAAATTCTCTTTAATTAGTATTTTTAATTGCAAGAATCGTGAGTTAGGAGTCATAGAGTCAAGCATTGATGCTTATACAGATTCTGCAAGAATAAGTACTAACAAAATGGCGACTCTCCTGGGGAGAGATATGAAATGGTCTTGTTGACCCTTTCAGAAAATCTCTGGTGTTTTTTTTAAAGTTAAATCAAATTTTAGATTGAGTGTGCCCATCCAAGTCGCACTAACAAAATGGTGACTCTACTGGGGAAGAAATGGGTATTAGCAATAGTGTATTAAATTTCATAAGAATTAACTTTTTGTTGCTTCATTTCTGGACTAGTTTGTGAAATTTTAATCCCATACTTGTTGTGGGTGGCAACTCTGTTTGAACTTGGAAAATGCTTGTTGTTTTGTGCCAATGTAAAATTTATGATTATCAATTGTTATTTGAAGTTTAAGATCAGAAATTTTAAGATGTATTTTTCCTTGCTTGGCTGAATCAATATCATAATCTAATTGAAAGAGAGTCAAGAATAAGAATCTGAAATTTGTTTCAGATCTTTGAGAGAGAACATCATGGAAAGTGTTTTTATTTGCAGCAAATTGAAAAAGGGTTATGTGAATTTGTTGTTTGGAACAAGCCTAGAATTAAAAATAATTTGTAAATGGCTCTTGTTGTTTCAAATTTTTCCTTTGCAAGGAGGTGGCAACTCTGCAAGAAAAGAGTCAGATGGAGCTACCAAAAACACTCTAGATCTGCCTTGTGTCCAGTAAACAAGAAGAAAGAACAACAGCTACACATTTTTGTCTAGGTAATCCTCTATTTTTACAAGAAAGAAAAAGTCCCTTAATAAGTGAGCAAGTCACTAAGAGAAAAAGGGAAAAATAGATTTGAAGTGTATCATGCTTCTTGGTTGATGTTTCAGCTTTAAAAATCAGAATTATGTTGTGTTTATGTAAGGAAAATGACTGCATAAAGTCAGATAAAAAATTTATGACAAAATAAGTTGTTAAATGAATGGTCCAATGGAAGGTCTGATTTCAATGGATCAATATGATTTTTCTATATCTAAGATTTATTAGTCAGAGCTTCAGAAATTTAATAGAGATATTGAATTACAAAAGCAAATAATCCAAGAGAAATCCCTGTTGATTTTAAGATATGAGATAGGGGAAATAAAGAAAGAATCATGTTATTTGTTTTATAAAAGGTTTCATGATATAGTTGACAAGCTTATAGCATCCATTGAGTTTCCAAAATTAGCATGGATAGATTTTTTTTTAGAGCTTTGTGTGTCTGAATTAGTAAATTGGTTTGCATCTCTTAGAGAGGAAGAAATTAAACATACCATAGAATGGATAGATTCGATTGAGAAATCAAAATCTGAAAAATGTTGAGGATGTTGAATATGAATCTAGTTATGTAGATGTTGCTGAGTCTACTTGTGCTATTAATGCTGATTATGATGCTGATAATGAAGTCTATGAACAACAAGATGATGAAGATGAATCTATAGTTGGGAATGTTCCCCTTGAGTCTATAGATTTTTCTTTTTCTCAGCATGAAGATGCAGATTTATTATTTTAGTTTAAAGAAATTCTGTGTGAACAGCAAGATGATTATTACAATGTGGATGTAAGTTGTTGTAGTGATTTATTTGCACAAGATGATATGATCTAGGATATTTCACTCCTTGTTTCCAATGAGGAAGATATTTGCAGCATCAAGCAAGAAGCCAAAGAAGGTAAACATGAATTCCAATACCCTCTAAGTAGTGATAAAATATCAGAACTCTTAGCTGCTGATTTTCAGAGGTATACATCTAAAAATGACTCTAAAATTTCATCCCTCATGGATATATGTTTTGATATTGATGATTTTGATGAGAGTGTGAAATATGACACTTATGGTGCTGATTCTTTTCCTATATTTGAGTTGGATACTTTGCAAGATGATAATGCATATGGATATGAGAAACTTGATAATGTCAAGTGTGATGAGTATGAAGATTCATATGTTGGTATACATTTAGATTTTGACAAGTTTAGTGTCATGGATTCTTATATAGACTGTGGTGCTGAAGGGAGTGATAAATCTGAAAGTGTTTTCTCAGATTTGCAAATAATAGATTAAGCCATTTATTAACAATATTTTTTTAGAAGATGTTGATAGAACTAATGATCAGCAAGTTGTCTCTGATTTTATGCAGTCAATTTTTTGTTTCGAGACGTTCAATTTTAGTTTGCAAAGTGATGTTACAAAAGAAGCTTATTCTTTGGTACAAACTAATGTTTAGTATGTGCATCTTTCCAGCCATGATGGTGAGCTGGAATGTTTCTTTTTTCAGCAAGTTAGTGATAGTGAAGGGTGTGATATTTTTGTGTCACACAATGATCAGCATTCATAGTGGTTTGATGACTTAGTTTTGCCAACTGATGGTGAGTTTTTTTATTTCTTTTTGTTTGATATGCTGAATATTCAGGGCAGCATTTTTTATCATGCTGATGCAAGTAATGATTTTGGTTTACCTTTGATACATGGAGATCAGAATCATATTTTTGATAGAGGTAAGTGCTCATTTCAGTTGCGAAAGGGTTTGAAGCCTTTTGTAAATAATTTCCTTTCATGTACAGTCACTTTCCTTTCAGTCATGTGGTGTGTTTTCTTTCAATAAGGTTTCCTTTATTTTGAAGAGAAGAGAAAGGAAAGAAGAATCTAATTTTTTTTATTGGATGGTCTGCTTTAACCATGAGATTCTAATTTCTCTACATGCCCGCATGGGGCACGCATCTCCAATCAAATCCATTGTTGGAACTCTAAAATTATTGGTAAATTTTAGAGTGAGTATTATGTGTTTTCCTCTAAGGCAAAGTTGTTGCCCCTAAAAAGCTTTTGTAAGAACCCAAGTTTGGATGCAAGTAAAAAAGAACCCGATAATTGTTATGAGAAACCACTTGGGGGACATGTGCAACACCTATCATTCAAAAAATATAGTGGGTTATAACTCTCAGTTTTTAGTTTTGACATATTTTAGAGGTAGTCATTTGCAGGTATTTACAAAAATTTGCACTTTTCATGTTTTTCATACTTTCCTAAGTGACCCACTTCAGTGGTTTGTATCTTGAGCCCAGTTAATATTCATGGTATAAGTGTTGTTGCAGTATGTTTTAGGCATGAATTTGAAATAGATTATATCAAGTTGACATCAATGAGAATACAATCCATTAACTGATTTAATGTCTTGCATTATCTTTTTGCATTTTGGTGATCAACTTAACATATTCAAACATTCAATCAATTATATGTCATCAATCTCTCCTTTTGGCATTGATGAAAACACACTATATTATTACTAATACAATATGAAATATATCAAGTGTATTTCATCCATCTCTCCCAAATGTTTTATTCTATAACTAATACAAATGTCTGGCTCTCGGTAATCTCATATAGCTTAGATTTGTTTATTGCAGAGTGTATTCTTCAATCTTCAATCCCTTTACTGGATAGATATATCAACTTCTGATATGTGCTCTACCTTGATTGTTCCTCTCCTTGATAATCTCTTTTTCCTTTGATAGAAATATATCCCTTAGTATATATTCTCTTCCTTCTGTTACTTCTCTCCCTTAGATGGATATTTCATATGTAATCAATCTCTCTCTTTAGATATTGATTAACTCTTCGTTTTGATTCTTAGGAACTTCTCTATATGGATAATGATATAATATCTTCCTGATAATGAGATAATCTCTCACTTTTGATAATGAGATAATCTCTCTCACTTTGATAAGAATGCCAAACAATTCTCTTCTATATCATCTTCCATCCCTTTTTATAATATACTCCTTGAATTTCCCTATCCATCAGCAATACAGTGACTCTGGTATTCTGTGTAGATATGTACCTTGTTTTGTACAAATGTATCTTTGCAATCCATCTATTTTCTTGCATCAACATGAATGATCTTTTGATTGTGTGTAGTTGATGCAGCCTCCTAGTCACCTTACTGACTGATAGACAAGGATTGGACCCCTAGTCTCTATCTCAGGTACTCAAATGTATCTTTAGGTAATGGCTTAGTGAATATGTCAGCTAATTATTCCTTGGATTGAATATATTCTAGTATCACTTCTTTTTCTTGCACTTGTTCTCTAAGATAGTGATACTTGATATAAATATGCTTAGTCTTAGCATGCATGACTAGATTCTTTGATATGTTTATTGCACTAGTATTATCACAGTAGATAATCATCGGTTCAAGAATCTTTATATTCATACCTTCCAACAACTGTTTGATCCATGCAATATTGGAGAAATTTGCAGCAGCAGCCACATATTCTTCTTTTGCAGTAGACTATGAGATGCATCCTTGCTTCTTGATGATCCAAGTGACAATTTTTTCACCCATGAAGAATGCTCCTCCAGTTGTGATCTTTTGTTCATCAATGTTTCCAGCCCAATCAGTATCTGTATAGACTTGTAGCTCAAATTTTCCTTCTCTTTTGTACCATAAGCCATAGTCCTCAATGTTCTTTAGATATCTCAAAATTCTCTTGATAGCAGTCATATGTGATTCTTTGGGATTAGTAGAGAATCTTGCAACTATTCCAACTGCATGTGCTATATCTGGTCTGGTATGAACAATATGCATTAGTTTTCCAATCATTGATCTATACAAGGTCTGATTTACCTCATTTGATTTGTCTTCTTTTGTCAGATTACATTTGGTAGCCATAGGTGTTCCAACTGGATTAGAATCTTCCATCTTGAAAATCTTTAGCACTTCCTATTAGGAATAGGATCACTGAGAGGGGGGGTGAATCAGTGATCTATCAATTAATACTTTTTCTTCTTATCTAAATATTTACTTAATGCTTATGTACTGAACTTGAATATCAATGCAAGTAATATAAATATACACAACACATAACACCATATATGATTACAGGGAAACCCAATGTAGATGAAAACCCCGATGGGAATTATTACCCATGAATATTATGTACTAGTGTCTTATGATCCTTGTCAGAAGATCCTTAACCCTGTTATGAGTTGTCTTTACAATAAATGAAGTACAATGACCTTGTTAAGGGTTAGACCCTATTAGGATTCTTTTACAATAACCCTATTAGGGGTGGTGTACTCACTATCCAAGGACTCACTATCCAAATGGTGAAGGCTACAACCTTCTGGATATTTGATACACACTGTATCTGCAAGATGAACTGCTACTGTGACACTGCTTGTCTGATTAGTTCCTTTTGTGCAATGATGCGTTAACCTCTTGTAAAGCACTATAAAAATATTATCTTTACTCTAAAATCTTCTACTTCAATATCTATATCATCAACATATGATAGATATATCTCTACTACTTTTACACTCTGCTCTGCTTTTCTTATCTCTGGCTTTTGCAACTTTTCCCATCAAAAATGACCTTCTATAAGTACTTCCTCAAAGGACATGAACATGTCATCTTTAGGAAACCTTTTAACATATATATTTATCACTTACATAACTATGAAACCCTTCATTAAGTCGGCTTAACATAAATTATAATTGCTTTACTCAAACCGAACAGACACATCTTTTCACATAGTCCGCTTCACCAAAATAGCTCTAACTAATTATCCTAGATGAATCAAGTCATGTTCTTTTAACCATAGTTTTTTAGGTCACTAAAAATCACTAATTCAAAGGCACAATTCCTAAGGATGAGTGAAACATCCACGCCAAAACAATCTATGTCGGCTCTTTCCACGATCTCTGTCTTATTTTGTCATTCCCTGGCTGTACCTCTTCAACTAGCTATATCTTCATCATACTTATAGATCTGATCATGCTCTCTTATAATTAGAATTTAAAAATACTCATAATATTATCTTCAAAGGCACATATCATTTTGATAATAGATGAACATACGCTAATCAAAACTATAACAATCTATTCCTTGCTCTATCCTGTTTTTTGTACTTAGCTAATTTTTGATCTTCTGATAATGTGTGCTGACTCCAAAACTTCATATGAATTTTTTTCCATAATTAAAATACTAAATATAGTCATATACTTCAGTATATTCAACTTTTTAACAATCTCCCCCTTTTTCATTAATGGCAACAAAGGAATATGGTGAAGTTACTATCTGAACTTTTATACAAAAACTCTCTATCTTATATCTCCCTTTTATCATATACTAGACTCCATATTCTTCATACTCTACTCCCCATTTGAAATTAATGACAAAGGTGCTCAAAAAACACTTCTATGTACTTACTCAGCATACATATCAGGATATGCAATCTGCAACTTCTGGATCTCTTTCTCCCAAAATGCAATCAATGAATTAACAACTTGTAGATGGGCGCATAATGCATATTGTAGCTTCTCCATTTTCTCCAAGTCTGTGCTAGGAACTTGATCATATGACATACTCCATATTCTATACATTACTTTATTACAAACTTATAACCATAGGCACTTAGCCATTATATTACAAAATCGTTCATGTTGACCAAAACTGTAGTCGGCTTCCATGTTTTGTTTCCTGTACTACTGGTTCACTGATCAGTCTGTAACTTTTCTGTACTAATGTTCTATACTATGCATGTCTAGATATAGTATTTATATACACCATAGAGTATATACCTAAGCACGCATGCTCTGGTGTGATCTCTAACATGTGCCCTGAAGTGTTGATCTTTGTATGTGTCTGTCTGCCTTTTCTATCCATCTATCCTTGTTACACATTACTGCATATGTTAATATCTATGGTGGGATCTTCTACTAATTTCTTTATCTTCTCTATCATATCTTATGCCTCCTAGCTCTTTCCTGATTCATACAGTCAGCAATAATCTTTTTGCTGCAAGCTCTTTCAAGGATGTTTGACCAATCATGAGTGAACTAATTTCAGGTGTAGAGTTGCTAACCAATGCAATGAGCCTCTTCTTCATATACTTCTCTTCTGCAATATGTGATCTATTTTGATGAATTCCTCTGATTATATACTCCCACTTACTTATTTACTCCCTATGAGTCTAAGTCTGTTATGGGTGTAAAACTTTGCAACAATGATGATGAATTGTCCATCACTTCAGTCTTCTCTTTTTTTGCTTCCTTTTCTGTGATATCTTAAATCAATATATCTCCTTGCTTGTATAAAGACTCTCAGCTTCTTGAGTACTCACAAAAGTTTCTTTAAGATTGTCTAGATTAATATCCATTTCTGCCATTGATACTTCAACATTATCAATCACGAATGTATCCTCCATTTCCTTGGCCATGGGCGCATAATCCTGTGGACCTATCATAATAGTTTTATCTTCTTCTTCACATGATATTTCAAATTGTATCTTCAATAAATTCTACTCTTATATGAATTCTCTTTTGTTGTATTCATACTTAGATGATCAATAATAAGTATGTGCTTCCAAGGATAACATCATGTTAGCTCCAAAACAAAATCTCCAATGGATATACTGATACTCTCACATAGAACACTGCTCAACAAGATTCTGCTTCATGAAATTACACGCTGAAGCATATTGATAAATCACTTCTGAGATGTTTCAAATATTTTCTTGATATCAATCTCTACTGAAGAATGTAATTGTGACTCTTTCTTACTTGACTGCAAGTTCTCCTTTGATTATCCAGTCACTTACTCGATTGTTAAGTAATTTTTCAACTAATTTTTGAAATGACATGTCCGCACTTGGGCTTCATTTCAAACTTGAATTACTTTGCTTAACAAATAATCATTATCAATCTCCTTTCTTCCCTGATGAGAACAACTATAATGCATTAAAAATACAACTGCTAGGGCTTCTATGATCTCCAATCATTTATTCTGACCGCAAGTGAGGACTTGGTGATTGCACAGTAAATTTTTGCCATTAATACTTGTCGCGTAGACATAGAAAGCAATTGTAACTTCCATTTTTGTTCCTAACAAAAATTTAAACCATGTTCTCTTGTATACTACATCTCAATGTCACCAAACAATTGTAATCGAAGGCGCATACTCGGAGGTGAGTATACCAGCCACGCAGGGGTTTAGAGCTAGAATAGCTCCCCCTAAGACCATGAGGGTCAACTATTTAGAAGTAGAAGGTGTGTCCACTGAGGATGCATCTTCTACCTTGTTCTCTTCCTTGTCCTTCTTTACTTCGACCCATATTTTATCTGATTTAGCTTCCACAAACTTAACCTCTCCTAATTATTCAAACAAAGACTTCTTAGGATTCTCTTGTCCTTTTGTTCTTGATCTGCAAGACCTTGAGATGTGTCCAACCTTTCCACATGAATGACAAATGATAGGAGGTCTGATATTCTTCGGTGTATTGGTGTGAGTTACCAATCTACACTGTCTAGCTGAATGACCATTGTGATTACATATCTGACATGTAATGTTCTGAGTACTTCTAACATTTTTCTAAGGATTATTTCTTTGGTTTTGCTGATCTTGATTTCTTTGATTATTCTGATTCTTGTTCTTCTGACTTGTTTTACAATTCATAGCTCTATGACCAAATTTATTGTGTGAATAATAGTAACCATTGAAGGGTCTTCCTCTTTACAATTCCTTGCAATATGTCCATGCTTGTTAGAGGCATAACAAGTTCTATCAACTAGCTTGCATTCATCCTTAGGTGGATCAATATTGTCTTTGGTCTGATTTCCAATCTCCTTAGTATCTGTGATGTCCTTTGGTTCTTTCATTCTTTCTTGCATGGCATCAATCTGAATTTGTGCTTCATTGTATCCTATACTTCTGGTATCTCCTTTAACCTTTTGAGCATACAATTGTGATTCTATTAGATCCTTGCTTGTGTGTAACTTGCCAATATGATTCTTTGCTACAATCTATTCAGATTCCATCTTCTCTTTGTTGTTTCTTAGCTCCAAGATTTCCATGCTGGCTTGTCTCAGTTCTTCATCCACTAGTAGAATTTGGGCAATAAATGACCAAGTGACTAAAACTTTTAGTCACGTGACTAAAACTGATCATGTTCTACCCATTTTTTGCAATTCACAAATATAAATGACTAAATAAATGACC
>MU224737.1:2402264-2414260 GCA_018584345.1 Thuja plicata | reverse complement strand
TTCTTAATTCTTTTTTCAGTTTCTTGATAAGTACTTTCATGCCTTCAACTTTTAATTTTAGATCTTCATTTTCTTTTTCATATGTGTCAAGTTCTTCAAGGGCTGCTTCAAGATTCTTTTTTAGGTGATTCATTTCTTCCTTCTCCATGATCTCCTCAAGTGGTAAAATTTATTTTTTGAGGACCAGAGCTCTGATACCAATTGTTAGGAATAGGATCACTAAGAGGGGGGGTGAATCAGTGATCTATCAATTAATACTTTTTCTTCTTATCTGAATCTTTACTTAATGCTTATGTACTGAACTTGAATATCAATGCAAGTAATATAAATATACACAATACATAACACCATATATGATTATTGGGAAACCCAATGTAGGTGAAAACCCTGGTGGGAATTAGTACCCACAAATATTATGTACTAGTGTCTTATGATCCTTGTTAGAAGATCCTTAACCCTGTTATGAGTTGTCTTTATAATATATGAAGTACAATGACCTTTTTAAGGGTCAGACCCTATTAGAAGTCTTTTACAATAACCCTATTAGGGGTGGTGGACTTACTGTCCACGGACTCACTTTCCAAATAGTGAAGGCTACAACCTTCTGGATATTTGATACACACTGTATGATCTGCAAGATGAACTGCTGCTATGACACTGCTTGTCTAATCAGTTCCTTTTGTGCACTGATTCTTTAACCTCTTGTAAATCACTATAAAAATCTTATCTTTACTCTAAAATCTTCTACTTTAATATCTATATCATCAACATATGATAGATATATCTCTGCTTCTTTTACACTATGCTATGCTTTTCTTATCTCTGGCTTTCGCAATTTTTTCCATCACAAATGACCTTCTATAAGTACTTCCTCAAAGGGAATGAATATGTCAGCTTTAGGAAACCTTTTAACATCTATATTTATCACTTACATAACCATACAACCCTTCATTAAGTCATCTTAGCATAAATTATAAATGCTTTACTCAAACCGAACAGACACATCTTTTCACATAGTCTGCTTCACCAAAATAGCTCTAACTAATTATCCCGAATGAATCAAGTCATGTGCTTTTAACCATAGGTTTTTAGGTTACTAAAAATCACTAATCCAAAGGTGCAAGTCTTGAGGATGAGTGGAACATCCATGCAAAAACAATCTTTGTCAGCTCTTTCCATGATCTCTGTCTTGTTCTGTCATTCACTGGTTGTACCTCTTCAACTGGATATATCTTCTTCATACTTTCATATCTGATCATGCTCTCTTAGACTTAGCATGTAAAAATACTCATAATCTTATCTTCAAAGGCACATATAATTTGGATTACAGATGAACACACGCTAATCAAAACTATAACAATCTGTTCCTTGCTTTATCCTATTTTCTGTACTTAGCTAATTTTTGATCTTCTGATAATGTGTGCTGACTCCAAAACTTCATATGACTTTGTTTCCATAATGAAAACACTAAATAAAGTCATATACTTCAGTATAGTCAACTTTCCAACACTTCCTTGATGTATTAGGACTGAGTGATATATATGCCTACATCTTGTTGAAGAATCTGTAGACTGAGAAAGAATTTGATCTCCCCAAACATAGACATTTGAAACTCTTTTCTCATTTCATTATCAAAGGATTTACATAACATTTCATTTCCCCCAAAAATGATATCATCAACAAATATTTCAGCAATCAGAATATTACCATTGGTATCTTCTTTTAAGTACAGATTGCTATTGTTACTTGTTCTTACAAATTCAATGCTAATGAGATAGTAGTGAATTCTTTCATAACATGATCTAAGTTCTTGTTTCAATCCATACAAGGCTTTATGTAGTCTACATACCATGTTTCTCTTGTTTGGATCAACAAACCCTTTTGGTTGTTGAATGTATACTTCTTCCAATATTCCATTTAGGAATGCAGATTTGACATCCATCTGGTATACTTTAAATCCTTTGAATAGAGCATAAGAAAGTAAGATTCTTACTCCTTCTAGTCTAGCAATGGGTGAAAAGGTTTAACCATAATAAATACCTTATTCTTATACATACCCCTTGCATACTAACCTTGCTTTGTTTCTTGTGACTTCTCCATTCTCATTCAGCTTATTTCTGAATATCCATTTACTATTCTTGTCATATGGTCTTGGTACTAGTGTCCATGTACTATTCTTCTCAATCTGTTATATCTCTTCATTCACAGCACTAACCCATTCTTCATTTTCAAGTGCAGTATTAAGAGATTTAGGCTCAAAATCACAAAGTAAACATCTAGTGTTTAGTGACTTACTTCTTCTTCTCATTCTAGCCTTCTTGTCTCCTATGATCTGATTCTGTGGATGATGTCTTCTGACATACTTGGCAAGTTTCAGTTCATCTCTCTTGCCATCATTCTTCTCATCATCTTCTTAACCTTCATTCTTATCTTCATCACTCGGTACATCACCTTGAGGATTTTCCTGATTTTGGTAATTACAGGCTAATGCTCAGGTGTAATGTTTTGTTACTCAGGAGAGATACACTATTTCTTGGGTAGAGTGTCAGTTTCTTCAATGTAAATAAACCTATTTTAGTCTTCTAGTTCTTTTCTACTTTCCTTATTATTCTTCTCTACAAATTCATCTATCTTTACAATTGTAGTCTCAATGATCTTGTTAGAATACTTTTCAAGAAATTTATAAGCCTTTCTTTTGGTGGAATACCCTAGAAAGATACCTTTGTCACTTTTGGATTCAAGCTTTCCATTTATTTCATCTTTCAAAATACAACATTGACTACCAAAGATTTTGAAGTAACTTACATTGGGTGTGTGACCATACCAAAGCTCATAGGGTGTCTTCTTTGTGTCCTTTTTCAATTGTACTATGTTCAATGTGTAGACAGCAGTACTGAAATCTTCCCTACAGAATGTTTGAGTGATTATTTTCTCAATCATTAATGTTCTTGCACAATCAACAATTGATCTGTTTCTCCTTTCATAAATTCTATTTTGATGTGGTGTTCTCAGTGTAGCAGCATGTCTTTGAATTCCATTCTCATTAGAGAAGTTAGTGAATTCATCTGAAATAAATTCCCCTGTTCTATCTGATCTTAAGCATTTCAATTTCTTACCACTTTTTTTTCTACCATAGCCTTATACCATTTAAACATCTTGAATGCTTCTGATTTATCTTTTAAGAACATAACTGCCATCATTCTAGAATAATCATCTACAAAGAGAATGAAATACCTATTTCTATAGTATCTCTTTGTCCTCATGGGTCCACATAAATCAATATGGACTAATTCTAGAATTGCATTAGATGTATGGGATTTATTCTTGAAACTAGACTTTGTCATCTTACCTTTTTGACAATTCTTGCACATGATATGCTTAGGCTTTGACATGCTTGGTAAGCCTCTAACTTTTCTTTTATTTCTTATCTTTATCATGTTGTCAAAATTCACATGACATAATCTCTTATGCCACAAACATATGTCTTTGTTTCTAGTCATTAAACAAGTAGTATTTACATCATCAAAATAGAATAGGTTGCCTTTAGTTTGTTCACCAGTTCTGAACAACCCTCCTGATTTATTGAAGATATTTTCCTTCTTATTCTCAAATTCTACTCGGTGACCTATGTTATTCAGCTGTGAAACACTCTACAAATTATAATTCAATCCTTTTACCCAGTAAGCATTTTCACATTTGATCAGTTTATTAAGCATTATAGTTCCTTTACCTTCAACTAGACAAGGTGTGTCATTGCCCATTCTTACTGATCCACTATTATAATATTCAAAATTTTCAAACTTGTGTTTATCACCAGACATGTGATGAGTGCAGCCACTATCTATAATCTAGACATCATTCTTACTAACCTTAGATATGAGTGTAGTTTCTACATACCTTTCTTCTTCTTCGTATGAATCATCCTTCATGGCTACAAATACCATCTCAATGTCTTCTTCAGATTTGGTGTCAGTATCATCAGCTCTATTCTCAGCTAGGTAACAATATTTCGCTCATTTTTCCTTGTAGTCTTGAGTATCTCTTCTATCAGGTTGTCGGTTGCTTCGGTAATCTCTATTATCACCTCAGTCAAACTTATTTTTATATGTTCTGTCATTACTTCTATCATCTTTTCTTGTGTTAGGAGATCTTGGAGAAAAGTTTCTAACCTCTTTAGAATTAAAATATACAAGTGGTAATTTACCTTTGTATCTACCTTTGCCTCTCTACAATCTTCTTTCCATTAGTGCTTAATCTCATCAAGTCCTTGATCCTCATTATCACTTTCACTATCATTCCTCATAGTGTGTCTATGACTTGACTTACTTATTTTCAAAGAAGATTTAAATGCAGACTCTATAGATGGTAAGACACTATTATCAAAGTTATACATCTCAAATGAAATTAGTCTACCAATCAGACTATCTAGAGTAATAGTATTGTTTGCAACTGCTCTCATTTCTTGTATAGCTGATACTCTAATAGCATATACAAGTAGTAAGGTTCTTAGGATTTTACTTACCATTATTTCTTCTTCAAGTACACCTCCAACTCCTCGGATAGAATTGACTACCTCTTTGATTGTATAGCTATATTGAGTGATATTTTCTCCTTTCATCCTTAGGTCATCAAACCTCCCTCTTAGGATTTCTACCTTGGCTCTTAGTACATTAGCATCTCCTTCATGTACCAGCTTAAATTTATCCCACATTTTCTTTGCAGAGGTGCGGATTTTGACATCTTCAAACTCAGCATCAGAGAGTGATGAAGCAAGCTCTATCATCATGTAATTGGGTGTGTGTTTTTCTCTCAATTGCTCAAGGGTGTGAGGTCAACTACGCAACACATATTTAGTATCAAGGTGTTGAGTAAAATCATTACCAATACCTGATAGGTGGATTCTTATTCTACTTTGCCATGATGCAAAGTTATCTTTATTCAACTTGGGCACAACTCGCTTGTTCATCTTGTGATCTTTTGCTTGAGCTGTTAAAATCCCTTTCTAAGCACACAAGCTCTGATACCAATTGTTAGAGATAACTGAGAGGGGGGCTGAATCAGTGGCCTCAAAAATATTCCAATAAATCAACCCAAAAACTTAGTACCACAATATTAAGCCTCTAGTTATCTTCATTCAAACAAGATGTATGCCTTCAAATAAACTTATCAAATAACTACTGCTCAGAGTTCATTGTTTAAACCTTATTCTTATGTTTACCGATCAGCAGTATTTCATTTACCAAAAAATAGTAAATTGCTTAGTGTATACCGATCAATCCATATTTAGTTGTGCAATACAAAACACTAAAGTAATGACTCATAAACACATTTGACACATGGATTTTTAACTTGGAAACCATGTCAAGGGAAAAACCACTTGAGACTGGTAACCCAAAATTTTCACTCTTCTGAAGTGGGCTCGGTGAAGATCCAACCCTGTTAAAGGTTATAAACACACTGTTAGGTGTGACCTTGTTAGAGGATTTAATAGAATATTTTGTCACTTGATATCGGGCATCTTTATGCTACCTTCTATGACCAAACCTAGTGTAGTTTGTCAAATGGTATCTGGCATCTTATGCTATCTTCATGATCAAACTTTTTGATACTCCTTGGGATGTTTCTCAATATAGAAAGGATATTTAAATCCTACTTAGTTAAGAGACTTTCTGAATCAATGGTTAAACTGAAATAGTAAATGATCTGTTCATACATACAACTGAGACTTGCATATTTTTAGATCTATTATAAGCTCATTATACCTTTCTAATCAATGTATCTTTTCAATACCTTTGCTCCACTTCTTTCTGCTCAGTGATTCTCTGCTTCTCTTTTGCTCGATGTCCACGAAAATCTTTAGCTCTTTTCTCAGCTTGATTGATCAGGAATGTATGAAGTTATTCTTCATCAGTTTCTCTCCAGTATCCTTCTTTTGTATTCACTCCCCTAATTCATAATGAATTAGATTGTCTCTTTATAGAAATGATATCACCATTTCTCACTTCTTGATTTTCTTTTTCTTGGCGTGATCTGCAATCTTATCCAGTCTTGCTTTAAAGATTTACTCTAGTTTTATCCCTTAGATTTCTCCTTGACAACTAGATAAAACAGCTTTAAATCTTTTACTTATCTCTGGCTTTATCTTGTCGATGAAAACAATGATAAAAACCAGTTAAGTCTATCTTTAGCTCTTCCAGCTAATTATTTTGTCATTTCTAAACTTTAGTTAATTTTTGTGTTTTAACTCTTTGATAGCTTCAGTCAACACTTCAGTTCTCCTCGAGCATCTTCATCGGTGTTGTCTGTCCATCGGGGTTGTCTATCCATCGGGGATCATTGTGAATTTTTTCTTGTCGGTCATGCTTGTAATTTTTCTCTTCGGTAATGCTTGTTGGTTTTCTTGCTCGGGCAACACTATGACTTTTCTCTCATTTTTCTCTATCCGTCGAGTTCCACTAACCATTAATGTTTGTAGTCACTTAGTGAGTGCTTGTCTTTTATCCATTACTGAAAGCATAATATGTATCTCTCTGATTCTTTGAATTCTTTAACACTTATAATATAACCAATCAGATTATATCAAGTTGACATCAATGAAAATACAATCCATTAACTAATTAAATATCTTGCATTATCTTTCTACATTTCAGTGATCAACTTAACATCTTCAAACATTCAATCAGTTATATTTCATCATTTCAATGCTTCATGGTCCAATTGTGAAATAAGCCACATCTGGATAAATTAAAGATGAAAATAGTGTCAAGAACGATGATTTGCAAACCACAAGCTCATGGACATAACTTTTGAAATTCATCACTCAGTTTATGTGGTTTTAAAGTACATTACTATTTTAAATCAATTGTTGATTTAAATAGTAGTTTTGTGGAGGTGTTTAAAATGTTTTAAAATAAATTCAAGTAAATGGTGTAATTACCAAGAGCGGCACATGGTTTCTTTTAAATAAAAATGCAATTTGTGTAGGATGAGAGAATGGACAAAGATGGAGGCTTGCGTACTATTTTAGTGGTGAAAAGATTTTAAAACCAATAAAGAAAATCACAAATGGCAGGTGTGTAATACCAAAATCCATAGTCATTTCAAAGATAGAAAATGCAAGAAGTGTTGAAAGTGGAAGCATAGAAAAAATGAAATTGGCAAGTGTGAATGCCAAGAAATTAAAATTTTATGCAATGCCTTGGAGGAGACCAGCGCAGGTCTTTGTGCAAATTTTAAAACATTAAGAAATGCAGAGCATAAATAGAAATATTACCATGCGCATTGTGGATAAGGCCACGCATTATAGAGGAAAAGCCTATGCAAAAAAAATTATGAATGGACCCACATGAGGTGAAAGAGGACACTCTAAAAATCTTTGACTGCAGGTGCATTTGACAGTCTGCGCAAGTTTCATATAGTGTTTAGATACTTCCAAGCACAAGAACCTACACAATATAGATGAGATGGGGGCTGCCAATGCATGAGGAAAAAAAAAAACTTTAAAGCATCCCCCAAGGGAGTATTTGCGCTAAGAAATGGATGCAAAGTCTGCGCAGAACAAAGTAAAGGCAACCCAAGCAAAAATATGAAGTATGCACACAGCAGCATGGAAGGAGATATAATAATAAAAACATAGCAAATTCAAAGTCTACACCAATTCCAAATAGGTGTTGCGTGGAAAATATTCTGTATTAATCAACAAAAGGAAATCTACACAAGCCTTTGTATAGGGATTGTTCAGTGATTGGGTAGGTATTTTTTGGAGCCAAGAGGAGGTAAATACAAATATGTTTAATCCCACATTGGCTGGAAATTGGTTTTTTATAGTGTTTAAGCACTCCAATGCATATATAGTAAAATGAATAAGAGCCAAGAGGCCCATTGGCGGGCCCCTTGGCTGGAGGAATGAATGAGGTGGTGGGCCCCATAATTTTGAGCGCCCAAATGAACAAAGCTTTAAAACTGGAAAAGGTTTAATCCCACATTAGTGTGGTTGAGAACTTCACTAATGTTCATAAGCCAAAATGAAAACATAGTGTAATGTGAAGATGAGAAGGAGGCTCTCCACGCACACGTAGGTGGTGCCTTGAAAATCATGCCCATTTGGCTGATATCAAATTTTGGCAGTGAGCTGGCGGACAGTCGTGCGCAAGTGGTGATGAGGATGGGGTTCACAGGTGTCAATAGGGGCACAATCGCGCACTGACATCAGTACTGTTCCCAGTCAGATTGCATAGTCGCATGAGGTGCTAGATGGAGGGTGATGTGGCAGACACATTGTGGCAGGGTATGAATTCACGAGATGAAACTATGGTTAGGTGAAACCTTCAGAGATTCTGTGACTGGCAGTTAGTTAACTGCTGCATGAGGTCATTAAATGCTAGCAGTTAAGTCAATTTCATTCTGAGATTAAGCCCAATCATCCCATTAAGATCAATATCAAGGGCTCGCATGCAATCTTAGAACAAACCCAAGGTTAGAAAAAAGGTCCAAAGATTCAGATACTAAGCAGTCGCATGATCTCCAGATGAACCCATGGTCAAGACAAGGTTAAGGTTAATGTTAAGTTTATCCAGAGATCTAGAGACTAAGGTTTATCTCTCAATCTCCAGATCTAACCAAGGTTAGCACCAACATTCAGAGACTTAGAGACCTAGTGTATCTCCCAGTATCTAGATAGACCATGGTTAGAGGAAGAGTTCTCAAACCTAGTTAAAGAGTAGCAAATCATCACTTGACAAGTGGAAAATTCTGGTGTGTTTTCTACAAGCATATGCATAAAAGGAGATAAATCATAGTCTGCTCATAAATATCAAAGGGAAAAGTAAAGAATATTTGCATAGAAAAGATATTATATGCAAAGATTAAAATAATGTGCAAGACTAAAGCATTAAAGTATAGTCTTTTTCTTTAGTTGGGTGAAATATTTTTATTTCAAACTTGAAAGAGAAGCATTCATGAAAGATATTTTCAGAGAATGAAATCAGATTTTGAAGAAGGCAAGTTGAATATAATTTGTTGAGGATAATGATTGCAAAGAAGAGGCAGTTGCTGAAGGAGATTAGATTTATTTGGAGGAGAAGATATTTATCTAGAAATAGACAGGTGTCGGTGGATGATTTTGGCTTTCCTTTTCACCTATATCTTTCTTCTTCTCTATTGTACAAGGATGGTTGAAATTAATATTGCTGGGTAGTTTTCTGATTTTGGAATCTTGTTTCTTTGAGTTCTTTGTCTTGTAAATATACAGAATTAGATAGCAATTTAATAAAGAACAATGGAATCCTTGTTTAATACTTGTTGATGTCTTTGTGTCTTGTCTTGAAATCTTATGTGTTAATCTGTGAGGCATTTTAATGCACTGGTTATAAGGTAGTTGTGAGTTGTGGTTTTTAGTTTCTTTCAAGGAGGGAGTAAATCTTAGAGACAAATTATGAGGGTTCAAGGTTTGTACATGAATTTGATATCCAGGTGTTGGAGTGAAAAGAGCGATTTGTAAGGCACTTCACTTGGTTTCTATCTATTTGGAGTTAGATGGTTTTTTGTGGATGTATGTTTATTTGACTCAATTTCCCAATAGACAAGGCACTGGTCTTTGTTGGTTATGCAGTCCTCATCATCAATCATTTAAAATCTGAAAATATTTTCATTCCCTATTTAAAATCATGGATATTAAGGAGTTGTATTGAATAGTATAGACACTGTTATTGATTCATTAAAGACTTGAATCCATTAGGTTAGTCTGCATGAGTTTTAAACTCGAAGAGAAAAAGGATGAATATCCTTGTCACATTGGCCATTTTTTTGCAATTTTATTTACTCTTGTTAAAATCATGGATTGGCTTTTGAAGCTCTACATCAATTGTAGTAAAAGACATTAGTAAATCATTGTGAGAATCCTTGAATCCACTATCTGATTTATTGGAAGACAATAAATCAAGAGGTACACCCACATGAGTCTGTGGAGCTCAAAGTAGAAGCAGAATCAAATCCTCATTAATTAGTATTTTTACTTGCAAGAATCATGAGTTGGGAGTCATAGAGTCGAGCATATATGCTTATACAGCTTCCACAAGAAAAATTACTAACATAGGGTTGATGACATGTAACTGATTGAATGTTTGATAATGTTAAGTTGAAGATGATGAAAGACATTAAATCAGTTAATGGTTTGTACTATCATTGATGTCAACTTGATATCATCTATGTGGTCATATACATAATGCCAAAGACTTCAAAGAATCAATGGAACAGAGGTTATGCTTTTAGTAATGCATAAAAGTCAAGTATTCACCAAGTGACAGACAACACCGGTGGAGTGCACACCATCGGTAAAGACAGAGATAAAGTCACAGTGATGCCCAACGAGCCGAAGACACTGTTGCCTGATGAAGCAGAATCACAGGATGCCCGACGAGCTGAAAATAGTATTGCCTAATGAGAAAGATCCAATGATGCCCGACAGATGGAGAACTTGAAGCTAACAGAATATACACTGATGGAACTGGCAATTGTCACCGGCGATGAACTACATAATTGACCGAAAGAACAGAGAGATCAGAAAATGACAAAATATCTAGCTGGCAGAGCTTAAAAATAGAGTTAAATGGTTGTTTTATTTTTTTTATTCGACCACAGTTAAGTAAGTGGTTTAAAGATGATTTATACAACTGTCAAAAAGATAACTACGAGATAAATCAAGAGTTAAAGTTGTAAATCAATTTGGCTAGATTGTTTTTCACACCAAGAATCAAGAATCAAGAACCAAGAATTAAGGAACATCATGTCTATATAAGAGACAAGCATAATTCATTTATGTAAGCAATTAGATACACAAGGGAGTGAATTGATAGAAGATGCTAAAGATAAATTGTTGAAGGTTAAACTTCATACAGTCCTGATCAATCAAGCTAAGGGAGAGCTAAAGAATTCTACAAACACCGACACACGGTGAAGCACAGCATCACAGAGAAGAAAGAGTTAAGTACAAAAGAATTGAATTGATACATTGATCAGAAAGGTATTGTACATAAATAGATCAGAATATCTCCAATTCAAAGTTGCATTAGAAATAGGTCATTATGTTTCAGTTTAACCATTGAAGCATTAAGTCTCTTAACATAGCAGGACTTAACAGTCTTTTGTAATTGAGGTATATCCTAACAGATTGCCAGAACATTGACTCATGATAGTATCATCGGTCTTACCTAAAGCCTATTGACAGTCTAAGAAGGAGGTTGATTCAAGGATGGTAGTAAGATTAGCATAAAGCCTATTGACAGTCTAGAGACTGATTCAAGGATGGTATCATAGATGCCAGATACTTAGTGACAATCTATGTATAAAAATCCTCTAACAAGGTCATACTTAACCGTGTGTTTGTAACCTTTAATAGGGTTGGCTCCTAACAGGGCTCACTTCAGAAGAGTGAAAATTTGGGGTACCGGTCTGAGTGGTTTTTCCCTTAACAGGGTTTCCACATTAAAATCCTTGTGTTATGTGTGTATGGTTATTACTTTATTATTTTTCATCTCACATATGCATTTATGGATTGACTGGTATACTTTGCATATTTAATGAGTATCGGTAAATAAGTTTTACTACTTATCGGTTATTAAGGAGAAGAAGGATAGACAAGGTAAACTAACAAATAGTTTTTTATTTCAAGTATTTCAAAGGCATACATCTTGTAGGGACTTAATAATCTAAGGTGTATTAATTGGTAGATTGAAGTTTAAAGGATAAATTTTTAAGGCCGCTGATTCACCCCCCCCACCTCTCAATTATTACTAATAATTGGTATCAGAGCTTGTGTGCCTAGAAGGAAGGTTTCAAGACCTAAGTAAAGATCACAAGATGAATAGATGAGATGTGCCCAAGTTGAACAAGGACAACTTTGCTTCATGGCAAAGCAGAATAAAGCTTCACTTATTAGGTATTGGCAATGATATTACTCAATACTTAGATACTGCATATGTGTTGCCTATAGGACCATT
>MU224737.1:2352334-2376844 GCA_018584345.1 Thuja plicata | reverse complement strand
CACACTTAACCATGTGTTTGTAACCTTTAACAGGGTTGGCTCCTAACAGGGCTCACTTCAGAAGAGTGAAAATTTGGGGTACCAGTCCCAGTGGTTTTTCCCTTAACAGGGTTTCCACATTAAAATCTGTGTTATGTGTGTATGGTTATTACTTTATTGTTTTTCATCTCACATATGCATTTATGGATTGACTGGTATATTCTGCATATTTATTGAGTATCGGTAAATAAGTTTTACTGCTTATCGGTTATTAAGGAGAAGAAGGACAGACAAGGTAAACCGACAGACGGTTTTTTATTTCAAAGGCATACATCTTGTAGGGACTTAATAATCTGAGGTGTATTAATTGGTGGATTGAAGTTTAAAGGATAAATTTTTAAGGCCACTGATTCACCCCTNCCTGATTCCCCCCCCCCCCCCCCCCCCCTCAGTTATTACTAACAAGGGTTTGAGAGGATGAGAGGCATAGAGAAGTCTATGAAAAGGTTCCCATGAAGAAATGGGGCCTGTGAGGAGGAAAGAAGGCAGCAAAGGACTAATCAAAATATCCCATAAAGTAAGCCCAAATTTTGAATTTTTGAATTTTGTGGACCATAGAAGCTGAAATGTTAAGGAAAAAGCCATTGTGTGGGGCGGAAAATGAAAAATTTGTTTTTGAAACACTCACTGGAAGGATTTTGAAGACCAAAAAAGTTGTAGATGCCTGGAAGATTTCAAATGGAAATCAAAATGGTGGCTGTCGGAGGACAGAGGAAATGCAGAGCCGGTTTGGCTGGAGGAACACGACCTCAGCTTTCTAGTTAGTGACTATAATCTGACTGTAATTTCCTATGTTTATATGGACTTCTTTTATTAAGTAGATTATAGGTCTGGATAGACATTGTAATATGATGGATGATAATCTCTGAACTGACGAAGTTATATGTAATATTTTAGCTTGAATATCAATAAAATTCACTTGTTATAGATCAAAATAATAATAATAATCACTTGCTTTTTTATCTCCCAATGTAGCATAAAATAATAAAGGCTTGTCCATTAAAATAAATCACTTTTTAATTTAATATTTACCCTTTATAGACCCTTTAAATAAATAAATAAAAATAAAGATTAAGTTAAATCTTTAATTTAACTTTATTAACTAATAAATTATCATAATTTAATTTAAAGTCCTTGGACTATATCAAAGTCAAGATGATCCTCAAAACTGGACGCATTAACAATAATAAAAATAGCAAGCATGCTGACTAGGTCAGTGCCCATAACTAACTTACTAAAAATAGCAAGTGTGGGAGATTTAACCCAAAAATGATCCAGAAAAAGTGTTATGTTTATTCAACTGTCTAATATTGCTTCCAATATTCCCTTACCCTAATCATTAGCCAATAGGAATCGCCTAAATATGCTAATGACTCCACAATGTTGAACTAGCTTAGGAATAGAACACACAAAAATAAACAGCATTGAACATATTTGGTTATCCATCTCCAAACTAGAAAAATCCATATGTAATAAAGGAGTGACCATTGCAAAGCTTCCAGTGCTTATTTAAAAATTTGTTGAAATTCATCAAATACCTATTACAATCATACTAGGAAATGTGGGCAAGAGGGAACTATAAGCTTTCCTTGAATATCTATAAATGCATTCATGAAGATTTTCAGTTATAGAACCCAATTACAATATTAAAACCTCCTTGTGATTTACAAGATGAGTTGTTTTATATGTAATTATACATATAGGAGTTGAAACCCTAGATGTTCCTTGGCACTTGCAATCATATGGAAACATAAAAACTACCAAGCTTTATTTTATAAAATCAACTAGCATATATATTGTTTTTGTAATACCCCGCCAGGGAACCCAGGAGAAACTAACCTAAACATGCAACTAAGTTAACAGGATTTTTTTTTTCAAATATTTACAAACAATAATGATAACAACGTGGAAGAAATACAATGAGATAAATGACATACACATAAATAAAACTCAAAAAAGGCTACAAATATTGAGGTTTCCTTGACGTAGAATTACTTAAGCAAACTAATCTACAAAGAATGACTAGAAGAACTAACATAAAAGATACAACAACTGAATCCATAAAAACCATCTCATATAATAAGATCACATATACAAATGATACCCAAGGTATACATAAATGAATAGACATCCACTGCACAAGTCACAGGGTATGCAATAATACATAACAATACAATGCATCCTCTTAAAGGATGTCAACCAATATACATATATGGTACAAGTATACATCTCATGAAACTGAACAAGTCTCCAGAAGAATAAGAAGATAGAACTGCAACAAGGATCATCCAAGCAAAATTCATGAACGTCAAATCTCAATGGTAATAAGAATCACTACCACTTGACCTAATAGAACCAAATTTCCACTCCCACCGTGTTGAGGAGATAATATCAGGCCCACTCACATGGGTATACAACAAGAAGGTAACATCAAGCTATACAAGACATCGTAAGGAAAATCATAGGAAGATCCTAGAAGCTCTCTAAAACACAATAAGGAATATATATAATACCATAGGCACACAAAACATGTAGGATAACCTAAGCTTTATATAGGAAGGTGTCATCATATATGTCTAACCCTTAAGTTTCATCCTGGTAGTCTCACTAGACCCCGACACTCAAGTGACCATACATAGTATCAATGACCTCTCAAACAAACAAAGTCACTAACTATGTCAGACCCACACCCTTCGAGGTGGAAAGCATCATCTCATCCTCCATCTTAGCCTATAATAGAACTCAAGCATGGGTGAGGAAACATATCTGATTAGTTCATTTTAAAACCCTAATTAATCATTGTGTTATCACTTGTTAAGATTACTTACAATAAGTGATCCTAGCAGCCACTTGCGGGCCCTGACATTTATTGCAAGCCACACCCTACTACATAACTAGGTAACCTACCCTAGGTTCATAGATCCTACATAGATCTAGAAAAGGTACAAATATAGACAAACCCAAATCCAGTTCCCCACATAATAACAAGAATGATCACACAGATATACACTCTCAGAAAAATTCATAAACAACATCAAAAAGAAATACATAAATCTCGACACTGGTTCCTTCCCATACAAGAAATATTGGTTATCAATTAACCAAAACCACTTAAATTACTCTCAAAGAATCACATAAGACAAGTTTAGACAAGCCAGGATGGGTAAAAAAGATCGAGACCAAAAATCGGCATTGCATACACTGATGCACACAAAACACCATAAAGAAAATAGAAACCCCAAAACCTTTGGTTTCATAACCTAAAAATTAATCTAACACCCCAACAGATACCCAAAATGATAGAGTTTCATAAAAGAAAAGAGTAGACAATCTATCTTAATAGTCACCCAGATACAATAACAAATCATTCTCAAAGAATGCAATGACATACATATCATAGCAAAAGTCGCACTTTGATTAGGAACAATCAATTGTCTCAAAGATAGCACGTAAAAGAAATTCTTGTATAAATACAAATAAAAGTTATTGACAACATCCACATAACAATAAAAACTTTCGAAATAAGTGTTTAAAATAGATCGTGTTTACATAAATAAACTCATTTAAATAGCTTTATTTCTTAACCAACGTAATATCTCCTAATCCAACGTCCTTAAATAAATGAATCTCATCACCATAATAATAACCTAGAATTAATAGTAATAATAATATTATATATCAAATTATTATTCTAATTAATAACTATTATTAATTAAAATAATAATCACAATATTAAATTACTGAATATTAATAATACTAAAAGATTTATAAAAAAAAACATAACTAGTCATTAATAATAAAACTAACATTAATTAAAAAAATAACATTAATAAAAATAATAATAATTAACATTACAAATAAAAGCAAAGCATAAAAAAATATTTAATAAAACTAAAGCTTTATTAAAAAAACCCAACGAATCAACTATTGGGGGGGCTCTCGACCCCACCCCACCAAATCCCCCGCCGTCCTTTTAAGGACCCAATCTGCGGAGTACGTGGGCCCTGCGGGTCTCGTGGTCCCCACTATGGGAGCCCACGGGTCCGTAGACCTATGACCCTTGCAACCTGCGGATTTAATCCGTAGGGTACCTCCTGCGGCGGTGCTTGAGGGAGGTTGTAGCCCCCGCCACATAAAACAAAATTTATTTTATTTTTTTAAACTATTTTTTTTATGACCATTTCTTTTATCAATAAACACTTTGTTTATTGATAAAAAATTTCAAATTTAAAGCTATGTTTTATAAAATCAAAACAGGGGTTAATATTTTTTTTTCTTTAATCAAATATTGAGTCTATATTTTTTTTAAATACAGCAACATGGATTTTCTTTTATTTATTTTTTTACAATAAATTGATAAAATTCTATTCTTCTAATAATGTATATATACTTTCAACAAGAAGGATTTTTCTAACACTATGCAATTGATGCAAATAAGGAAAAATATATTAAATTTAATATTAATCCTTTATTTTCTTAAGAGAGTTTTTAAGCATGCAATTTACTCTTGTTTTTCTCTTCCTCCATGCAGATCTAGATCCAGGTTTTGGAGAGGAACCTAGTAAGGGTGAAATTTCTTATTTCCAAGGTAAGGGATTCACAGATATGAAAGGTAATTTCCATTTTGGAAACAGTATCAAATTTCTCACAAATGAAGACATCTTCACAGATTTGAAACCCTAATGGCAGTTTTGGCAACTAAACCATACCAAATGAAAAACCTTGATGCTCATATTACTACCAAAGCAATTAAATGAAACCCTTAATCCCAAAACATAGATCTGTCATACAATCATGAAGCAAAAACCATAGAATTGATCCAATAACCTATTCTTCCAATTTTAATCAATAAAAAATAGATAATAACAAACAAGGAAGATTTTGGGTCTTTTTTTGGGTTTCTGGGGTTGAATAGGGTCCTGCTTATCGATGTTTAGCATGATTTTGATGTTTGTAAGGGTTGTGGTCATTTATCTTTTTCTCTAATATGTAAATGGTTTTGGGTTCCATTAAAAACCTGTATTTACCTTAATCAAAAAAAAAAAGGAAGATTCAAACATAGGATCATAGCATTCCAGATGCATAGAAGACAGGGATCTAAAAGCTAGAATTATCAAGATCAAGATCCTACCTTATTAATTGATGAGAAGATCCAATTCAAATCCAAAGCAATCAAAAATCCAAAATACTCCTAAGGTTTCAACAAATCTCCAATCACCTGAACTCTCCTTCTCCCTGATTGAACAACCTCCAAAATGGCTTTCAATTCAGAGATATAGAAAACCAGGCAATTAGATTTTCAAAAAGTGAGACCCTAAAGGAATATTAATTACTAATTAAAAATTAAAATAAATTTTTTACTTTCAATTTCACTTAAAACAATGCTCAACTCAACTTTATAATATAAAAACAAAGTCATAATTGAAAATGCATGAGAATATTTCAATTTAAATAAATCAATTAATCATGCAACTTAAAGGAATACTCAATAATTCAACTTGCACAATTAATTATAAGTTTTGGATTTAATATTTATTAAATCTCAATTATTAAATTAAGACTTAATAATTAAATTAATTAATTAAATATAATTATTTAATTAATATTTAATTATTAAATAGCCATATATTTAATATATCAATATTTTAACCTTATCAAAGGTTTAATTATTAACATTAATATTTACCATAATTACTCATTAAATAAAACAAGTCAAAATCATCATTAATCCAACTGAAAACCACCCAAATAGAAAAAACAACTGAAATAGACGCACAAGCACACACAAAAAAGTTCACAAATCCACATCACTTGAGGGATTCAGATAGGATAGTTAGTCAGATTCTTGTCCATTTCTAGGACAAAACAAAGGTTTATGGTTGGGATTTAGGCCTGAATATTATCTCCCCTCTCTTACCATTGAGACATTGCGATAGGGCACACTCACTCCTACCAATTCAAGGAAGACGTAGCCCGGTACCTGCAAACCTATCATCACAAAGATGGACATACATACACATAATATAACAAGCAATGGTTGAGATCATTTTATCGTGTGGATCTTTCCAAAGCAAGTAACTACGAATTTGTCCCATACCATACCAAACAGTAATGTAAAATGTACCAACGATCCATGTGCATACATATATAGGGTTAGTATTGTTAGAAACCATAATCAAAATGATATCATAGCATATACATAACCATCCTGAAATAGCCATAAATCACATGTAAATAGAAGATACAACACAACTAAGCAATGGATCAATAATATAATGAAAAGTAATGCATGAATATCCTCAAACCAACTAAAATAACCAATGCATACAGGAAAAGGTCTAAAATATTTTGGCAACTGAAACAGAAAAGAAAAATAAGGGGTGGGTATTACATCATCCCCCTTAAAACTAGGCTTATTCCTGGAAGCCTATAACTAATCGAGTAAAGAATCAATAGGTTTTCACTGTAGTGCTACACCCCCCTATTAGTTAGGATCATACAAGAAGGTACAAACAACCCATAATCACCAAAATAATATACCAATCACAACAATCACTCATTTACACTTCAAGAAAGAACTAATGTAAGTCAACTTAACTACCCTTTCTTTAAGATATTCATAACGAATCACGAAGAGTAATATAACTCAGATTCAAAAATAAAATGAAAATCACCTTAATCATTTATTCCTCATCTAATATTTCTTAAATACGTCTATATCTTCAATGCTTTCAAAAAATTCATGAAATACATACATACTAACGCTTAATTGTAGGAGACACATATCCATGTTTATATCGAATAGAAATTTGAATAGTTCATGCAACCTTACTTAGTGCAACACTCATATAGACATATAAATTATGTAATGCATTTCGTTCCACATACAATTACAGTGCAATCTCTGTGATTTCCTAACTTATACATACTATTAGAGGTCCATAATGAACATGATTTTAACAATACTTATCATGAAACATGGTCAACAACACCAAACACTCAGAATAGACATCATAAAATTTAAAGGAAAACCCAAGTGGACGAACTTCCAAAGTTCAACATTAAATCATAAAAGTGTACAAATCCAACAATAAATCAAATGTGACTAATGCCACAAACTTAGACAACAAAAAGAGATCTGGGTGACTAATCCAGACATAATAAAATTCAAAAGAAATTAATGTTGACCCACATACAACATAGAAAGATATCAATCAACCAAAATAAATCATCAATCTTAAAAAAAACATTTCACATAACAAGGTGACTAGGGGTAGCCACACTCAAGGGAGTATTTGCTTCATGACATACAAGGTACCTCACTCTAGATGTCTTAGAGTATGCACCCAATCACTCAAGGCAGACAATTTTTTTATATTTCTAACATCATCTTTATGTCACTTCATGCAATTAAGAATTCAACTCTGTTACTAACATTAATATTTAATTAATCCTTTGCAAAATGCTACAAATAGTTTAAAAGTTACAAGGGTTCCACTGTGGATGCAATGCATAATTTACTTGGGGACTTAGGTCCTTTACCCAATTGATCTATAATAATAAGTACAATTCTAAATCTATTAATGCACTCCTCCTAAAGAATGATATATATTCCAAACTATGCACAATGTTTTTCAAAAAACAAGAATTACTTTCCAATTTCATAATCAATCATATTCCCTCAAAACTTATTACAACACTCACACAATACAGTTCGTATTACTCAAATAAAGTCAATTCAATACAACATGCAAGTCTAATCATACACAATAAATATCATCACACCCATGGGGCTAAGAGATAGGTTACTCAAGAGAAATTGCAAATTACTAAAAGAGAAAGAAGTCACGCAACAAGGAGTTCTTCAAACTAGGACTCAATCAACACAGCATATGATATACAACATACATCAACTATCATGATATGATAGATGAGGTAGTCCAGTGACCATCACCAAGTCCTCATACATACAAACCACACACAAGGCCAAAAGAAGCAAGCCATCTGCTCACGATGAAAAATCACTCCTACCGATGATTACGAACTTCATGAGCAACAACGAGACTAGAGACCCTAGAGTTTCAATCATATATCCTAGGACAATTCGAGCCTCAGTATATATTCACCTATAACAACCAAGACTAAATATCACTCCCAAATCAAGTGGGAAGAACCACATACATGAATAAGAGATCATGAACAATGAGTCTAAAGATACGAGGAGACGTGTGCTAAAATGCACTACTTGTTGGAAATGAGTTGAGTAACTAAGAGGGGAGGGGTGAATCAGTTATCAAAAAAACAAATCCAAGTCCCTTATATGTCTTAATCAAACTTATCACTCTACTCGGTTAATAAAATATATTCTATTGTAACTCGATTAACAAAGCAATCTTTAAGATATTAAATGTGATTAACCTTTATTGTTAAGTGCAGAAACATAAAGCATAAAGAAAATAACAGGTACACAGATGATACAAATATTTAACATGGAAACCTAATTTTGGAAACCACCAATTGCAACTAGTTACTATTTTTCACTCTTCTGAAGTAAGCCCTGTTAGGAGTCAACCCTGTTAAAGGTTACAAAACACACTGTAAGGTGTGACCCTGTTACAGGATTTAATCACCCTGTCAAGAGTGTCCTTATTAGAGGTCTTCAAACACTTCAATGTAGAAATGCCACCTTGTGAGAGGATTTATGAAAGACTGTTAAGTCTACTCTATTAAGACATTTGGATCCTACTACAATTGTTAGAGAGTAACAATGAGTTGACCTTATTGAAAGAAGAAACCAACTTTGCAGATTCAGATCTTTATTCTGGTTTTAACTAGATCCTCGCTGATCAAATATTCTTTTGCAGCTCAGTCTAGATATTTTGTCCTTAATCAGAATTCCTTCTTACTTTTCCTTCACTCTTCATATCAAAACTACACATTATATTCAATCCAAACTTGACCTTGTATATATATGATAAGCCTTGTCAAGTCGGCTTGAATACCCTTCCAAATAAATAATAAAACTCAAATCTGTCAGCTGTAATTAACCAAGTAAACATAAAGTGTAAACTGTTGTAATTTGGCTGACACTAAATGCATAACTTGGTTAACATTGTAATCCTTCGATGCCTGACCATTACTCAGTTAAAAATAAACTTATTGTATTGCCCGAGTGAACTTGGTTAATACAAAACTTCCTTCATTAACCAACTAGGCTCAATTAATTTTAGAGATTTGTGTAACATCAATGACAACACACAATTGAACAATTGTATTCAATAATCTCCCTCTTTGGCATTGATGGAAACACATGTCATTATACAAATAATTTTAGACCAATAGAAACAAGAATAAAAAATTTATTGTCCTTAGTTTCATTCTGATTCTCATCCAGAAAACTCCCTTTGTCTTCATAGTCACTGATATATAGATTTCTCCATCTTACATTAATCTCCATTTCTGATAAAATTACTCCCTCTGATATACTGATTTCTTTGGCATGACATCAATAATCTCTCCCTCTTTGACATCCAATGCCAAAGACTCCATCCAATGAATTTGTATTGTACCTGATGTACTGATTCATATGTAATAAGCTATGACAATCTGCATCAACTTGTTAGATATTCACTATAGCTCAGTTGATGCATCACTAATCTATGCTTTAGTGAGCCTCAATTAGGGGAATCACCCCTAGATTTCCTCTAAGATACAAGAATGCATCCTTAGGTAAAGGTTTTGTGAATATGTCTGCAATTTTTTCTTTAGTATTCACATATTCCAACCTTACTTCCTTGTCCTAAACCAATTCTCTCAAGAAATGATATTTTATTGCAATATGCTTAGTCTTAGTATGCATCACAAGGTTATTTTAGATGTTAATAGCACTAGTGTTTTCCCATCAGATAAAAATGGGTTCTTTTATTTCCTCCTTCATACCTGACAACAGTTGTTTGAACCATATGATATTTGAACAATTCACTGTTGCGGCAACATACTTTGCCTCTGCTCTGCTACGGCAACATACTCCGCCTCTGCTATAGACTGAGAAATGCAATTTTGTTTCTTAATAGTCCAAGAGACTAAGCTCTTTCCAAGAAAGAACACCCCACCACTGGTGCTCTTTCTGTCACAACACTTCCTGCCCAATCAGCATTAGTAAAATTCTTCAAATCAAAGTTTCCTCCTTTCTTATGCCTTAATCCATAATCTTCAGTTCCCTTAAGATATCTCAAAATCCTTTTGAAAGTCATCAAATGATTCTCTCTAGGATTATCTAAAAACCTTGCAACAATACCAACTTCTAATGCAATAGCAGGCCTAGTGTGAACAACATATTGAAGTTTACCAATCTTGGATCTGTAGGTAGTCTGATTTACCTCCTTAGAATCATCATCCTTAGACAACTTATGTCTAGTAGAAATAGGTGTCCCAACTAGTCTGGAATCTTCCATTCCAAATTTCTTTAGTATCTCTTTGATGTATTTAGACTAATAAATGTAGATACCATCCTTCATCTAATGAACTTGTAAACCAACAAAGAATTTGATTTCTCCAATCATAGACATCTCAAATTCCTTACTCATTTCTTCAGAGAATGCTTTGCATAAATCATCATGTCTAGTGAATAGTATATCATCAAAAAATATCTCTGATATTAGTATTTTTTTATGAGGTCCTTCTTTGATGTACAAGCTACTATTATCATTAGTTCTCTGAAATCCAATACTTACCAGGTAACCATGCAGTCTTTCATACCAAGCTCTAGGAGCTTGCTTTAGTCTAGACAAAGCTTTGTGCAATTTCAAAACCATATTATTTTTGTTAGGATCAAAAAAACCTTCAGGTTGCTCAATATAGACTTCCTCTTCCAGAATTCCATTCAAGAATGAAGATTTTACATCCATTTGATATACCTTGATTCCTTTATGTGATGCATATTATAGAAGAGTTCTGACTCCTTCAAGTCTTGCAACAGGAGCAAAATTTTCTCCATAATCAATACCCTCTTCTTAAGTATATCCTTTACACACTAATCTTGCCTTGTTTCTAGAAACTTCATCTTTTTCATTCAACTTTTTTCTAAAAACCCACTTAGTACCAATCACATTCTTGTATTTTGGTCTAGGCACAAGAGTCCAGGTTTTGTTCTTTTCTATCTATTCAATCTCTTCATTCATGGCTTCTATCCAACTTTCATCATTCAAAGCATCCTTAATGGATCTAGGTTCAATTTCACTAAGAAAACATGTACCTTTATGTTTTTTACTTGTCATTACACCTTCTGTCTGATCTCCAATTATTTGCTCAGGTGCATGATGCCTTCTGACATATTTGGCAAGTAGAAGTTCCTTCTTTGATTCTAGGCTTTCTTCACTTGGTTCACCATGCTGAAACATTTTGTTCTTCTCTTTTGACTGAGACTTGGGTGCCTTTGTTTGAGACTATGTTTCCTCTATTTGAGACTCAGTTTCCTCTGCCTAAGACTCAAACTCATTTTCCTCTGTCTGTGACTTAGTTACAACTGTTAGTAGCTTGGGTTGCATAGGTCCTAACAAAGTTTGTGCTGATGAATTCAGTGGTTGGCATGGTTTCTATCCAATCACCATTGCTTGTGTCTTAGGTATAGTATCAGGTTCATAATACACAAAGTTCTTGTAGTCCTTAGGCTCTTTACTACTATGTTCTTCACTTCTCTCTGCAACTCATCAATCTTTACATGTACACTTTCTATGACTTTATGAGTAGCAAGATTCAAACATTTATATGTTGTGATTTTACAGGAGTAGCCTAGGAATATGCCTTCATCACCCTTTACATAAAATTTTCCATTTCTTGCTTCCTTCAAGATGTAACATTTACTTCCAAATACTTTGAAATAACGAACATTGGGTTTATAGCCATACCATAATTCAAAGGGTGTCTGAACAGTACCTTTCTTCAGTTGAACTCTTCTCAAGGTGTGAACTGCAGTGCTGATAGCTTCCTTCAAGTATTTGGTTGCAACATTCTTTTCAATCATCAAGGTCCTTGCACAATCCATAATAGATCTATTTCTTCTTTCTATTATTCCATTTTGTTGTGGTGTACCAGGGGAAGATACTTATCTCTTGATTCCTCTTTCATTACAAAATTCATTGAACTCATTAGAAATGAATTCACCTCCCCTATCAGATCTTAGGAATTTTAGTTTCTTTCCTATTTCCTTCTCAACTCTGGAAAGGTACCACTTAAACTTCTGAAAACATTCTATTTTTTCTTTTAGAAACATAACAGTCATTATTCTAGAATGATCATCAAAAAATAGAATGAAATAATTCTATTCAGTGTAACTTGTTGTTCCAATTGGTCCACATAGATCAGTATGCACTAACTCCAAGACTTCTTCAGTATTGTAATTCTTTCTCTTGAAACTAGTTTTTCCCATCTTCCCAATTTGACATTGTTTGCATATTGCCAACTCAGGTTTCTTCAAAATAGGAAAACCTCTTAGTCTTTTATTCTTGCTTATGTTGACCAGGTTATCAAAATTCACATGACACAATATTTTATTCCATAACCAGCTTTCTTCTACTTGTACAGTAAAGCATGAACTTGCAGTGATCAAGATAGAATAGATTCCCTTTTGTTTGCTTGCCAGTTCCAACTAGGTTTCCCTTACCATCTAGGAGCTTGGCCTTACCATTCATGAATTCTACCTTGAAACCAATGTTATTCAGTTGTGCCACGCTCAGTAGATTATGCCTTAGTCCTTCAACCCAATAAGAATTATCACATTTGATTCCTTCAGTTAGATAAATACAACCTTTACCTTTCACATAGAAAGGTTCATTATTCCCAAATCTGACACTCCCACCATCATAGTGCTCAAGATGTTCAATTTTTTTTTATCACCAGTCATGTGGTGATAACAACCACTATCAATTATCCAAGTGTCATTAACATGAGATAAAAGTGCAGTATTTTCATTTTCTTCATTATCTAACTCCTCCTTAATAGCAATGTAAACCATTTCATCTTCATCTTCATCACTATCAGAATATTTTGCAATATAACAAGATTTCTTACCTTTGTCCTTGTAGCTTTTTTTACTTTTGAAATATTTATTGCCTTTGTACTTGTTGAACTTTCTCTCATCTTTGTCTTCTTTGTTTGGACACTTAGCAGCAATGTGGCCAACCTCGTCACTTGAAAAGAAAATCAATGGTATTCTTCGTTTGTACTTTCCTTTTTCCTTTGGTATCTCTCTTTGCAAGTAGTGCTTCAATGATTTATAGAACTTCATCATCACTATCATTGTTAATCTTTTTTCCTTTTGAGTTTCTATCTATCTTACCAAGGCTTAATTTAGCTTTGAATGCAGACTCAAAATTGTCAAGATTAGGAGAATAATTGTCAAAATTGTCCAACTCAAAAGTTGTTATCCTTCCAACCAATGCATCTATAGTATATCATTACTACACCTCATCTCTTGAATAGCTGAGACTCTAATTGCATATATAGGAATTAAAGTTCTCAATACCTTACAAACCATTGTTTTTTCTTCAATCTTTCCACCAGCAGCTCTGATGGCACTAACACTTTTCTTGATTCTTTCACTGTATTTTGTAATTTCTTCTCCTTCTTTCATTTTTATCTGATAAAACTGACCTTTAAGACTCTCTCCTTTGGCTCTCTTTACATTTTCATCTCCTCCATGGATTTCATGCAGTTTCTTCCACATATTATAGGTAGTAGGGCATTCCTTGACTTCATCAAATTCTAAATAGCTGAGTGAAGAAGCTATATCAATCATCATTATGTTATGTTTCTTCATGTCCACCATATGATCCATCAATATAGGTTTAGGTGGTTCTACATACTTGTTGTCCAAGAAATGCAAACCATTATCTCCAATAGTAGATAGATGTAGCCTCATCGACTCTTTCCATGCAGGAAAGTTGTCTTTGTTAAGCTTGGGGATCTCCCTTCTATAAGACATCTTTGATCTTTAGCTTAGGCCTTGAAACCTTCCCTGAAAGAACCAAATGCTCTGATACCAATAGTTGGAAATGAGTTGAGAAACTGAGAGGGGAGGGGTGAAATCAATTACCACAAAAACAAATCCAAGTCCCTTAGATGTCTTAATCAAACTTATCACTCTACTCGGTTAATAAAAGATATTTTTGTGTAACTCGGTTAACAAAGCAATATTTAAGATATTAAATGTGATTAACCTTTAGTGATTAAGTGCAGAAACATAAAGCATAAATAAAATAATAGGTACACAGATGACACCAAGATATAACTTGGAAATCCAATTTGGGAAAACCACCAATTGCAACTAGTTACTAGTTTTCACTCTTCTAAAGTGAATCTTGTTAAGAGCCAACCCTGTTAAAGGTTACAAAACACAATGTAAGGTGTGACCCTATTAGAGGATTTAATCACCTTGTTAGGAGTGGCCTTGTTAGAGGTATTCAAACACTTCAATGTAGAAATTCCACCTTATGAGAGGATTTATGAAAGTCTATTAAGTCTACTCAGTTAAGAGACTTGGATCACTACTACAATTGTTAGAGAGTAACAATGAGTTGACCTGATTGAAAGAAGCAACTGACTTTGTAGATTGAGAACTTTGTTCTGGTTTTAACTAGAACCTCACTGATCAAATATTCTTCTGCATCTCGGTCTGTATATTTTATCCTTAATCAGAATTCTGTCTTACTTCACCTTCACTCTTCATATCCAAAACTACACATCATATTCAATCCAAAATTGACCTTGTATATATATGAAAAGCCTTGTCAAGTCGGCTTGAATAACCTTCCAAATAAACAATAAAACTTAAATTTGTCGGCTTCAATTAACCAATTAAAAATAAAGTGTAAATTGTTGTAAGTCGGCTGACACTATATGCATAACTCGGTTAACACTTTAATCCTTCGTTGTCTGACCATTACTCGACTGAAACTAAACTTACTGTATTGCTCGAGTGAACTCGGTTAATAAAAAACTTCCTTCATTAACCAACTGAGCTCGGTTAAGTTTAGACATTTATGTAACATCAATGACAATACACAATTAAATAATTGTCTTCAACACTACTAACCACCTAATGGGCATACAATTTTCCCAGAGCTCTCAGTGTAGCAACATGGCCTCCAATACCAAGTATAATGCCCCATCAGGGAGCTCAAGAGAAACTAACCTAAACATGCAACTAAGTTAACAAGATAACTTTTTTTTAAAATGTTTACAAACAATAATGATAACAACATGAAAGCAATACAATGAGATAAATTTCATACACATAAATACAACTCAACAAAGGTTACAAATATTGAGGGTTCCTTGACGTAGAATTACTTAAGCAAACTAATCTATGAAGAATGACTAGAAGAACTAACATAAAAGATACAGATCAACTTAATCCATAATAACCATCTCATATAATAAGATCACATATACAATTGATACCCAAGGTATACATAAATGAATCAACATCCACTACACAAGTTGTAGGGTATACAATAATACATAAAAATACAACGTATCCTCTGAAAGGATCTCAACCAATATACATATATAGTACAAGTATACATCTCATGAAACTGAAAAAGTCTCCAGAAGAATAAGAAGATAGAACTACAACAAGGATCATCCAAGGAAAAGTCACGGGCGTCAGATTTGAATGGTAATAAGAATCCCCACCACCTAACCTCATGGAACCAAAATTCCACTCCCACCATGCTGAGAAGATAATATCATTCCCACTCACACGGGTATACAACAATAAGGTAACATCAAGGTATACAAGACATCACAATAAAAAACATAAGAAGATCCTAGAAGCTCTCTGAAACACAATAAGGAATCTATATAATACCAGAGGCAGCTGATACACGTAGGATAACCTAAGTTGTATATAGGAAGGTGTCATCATATATGTCTAACCCTTAAGTTTTTTCATGGTAGTCTCACTGGACCTCGGCACTCAAGTGACCATACATGGTATCAATAACCTCTCAAACAGACAAAGTCACTAACTATGTGAGACCCACACCCTTCAAGGCAGAAAGCATCATCTCATCCTCCATCTTAGCCTATAATAGCACTCAAGCATGGGTGAGGAAACATATCTTATTAGTTCATTTTAAAACCCCAATTAATCATTATGTTATCACTTGTTAATATTACTTATAATAAGTGATCCTAGTAGCCACTTGTGGACCCCGACTCTTATTGCAAGCCACCCCTACTACACAACTAGGTACCCTACCCTAGGTTCACAGATCCTACAGAGATCTAGCAAGGGTACAAATACAGATAAACCCAAATCTAGTTCCCCACATAATAACAGGAACAATCATACAGATATACACTCTCAGAAAAATTTATAAACAACATCAAAAAGAAATACATAACTCTCGACACTGGTTCCTGCCCATACAAGAACTATTGGTTATCAATTAACCAAAACCACTTAAATTACTCTCAACGAATCACATAAGACAATTTTAGACAAACCAAGTTGGGTAAAAAAGGTCGAGACCAAAAATTGGCATTGCATACACTGATGCACACAAAACACCATAAAGAAAATAGAAACCCCAAAAGCTCTGGTTTCATAACCTAAAAGTCAATCTAACACCCCAACAGAACCCAAAATGATAGAGTTTCATAAAAGAAAAGAGTACACAATCCATCTTAATAGTCACCCAGATACAATAACAAATCATTCACAAAGAATGCAATGACATACATATCATAACAAAAGTCACACTTTTATTAGGAACAATCAATTGTCTAAGAGATAGCACGTAAAAGAAATTCTTGTATAAATACAAATAAAAGGTATTGACAACAACCACATAACAATAAAAACTTTCAAAATAAGCGTTCAAAATAGATCATGTTTACATAAATAAACTCATTTAAATAGCTTTATTTCTTAACCAACATAATCGTTCCTAATCCAACGACCTTAAATAAATGAATCTCATCAACATAAATAATAACCTAGAATTAATATTAATAATAATATTATATATCAAATTACTATTCTAATTTATAACTATTATTAATTAAAATAATAATCACAATATTAAATTACTGAATATTAATAATACTAAAAGATATATAAAAAAACATAACCAATCATTAATAATAAAACTAACATTAATTTAAAAAACAAATTTAATAAAAATATTAATAATTAAAACTTTAATAATAAAAGCAAAGCATAAAAAAACATTTAATAAAACTAAAGCTTTATTTTTAAAAACCCAACAAATCAACTATTGGGGGGGAGGAGGGGGGGGGAGTCTCAGCCCCACCCCATTGAATCCCTCGTTGTTCTTTTAAGGACCCAGCCCGCGGAGCACGTGGGCCCTGCAGGCCCCATGGCCCCCACCATGGAAGCCCACGAGTTCGCAAACCCACGGCCCCAGCGGCCTGTGGGTTTAATTTGTAGGGCCCGCAGGGTACCTTCTGTGGCTGTGGTCGGAGGAGGTTGTGGCCCCCGCCACCAAAAACAAAATTTAATTATTTTTTTTAAACTCTTTTTTCAATTAACATTTCTTTTATCAATAAAAACTTTGTTTATTGATAACTTTTTTTTAAATTTAAAACTATGTTTTATAAAATCAAAACAAGGGTTAATATATTTTTTTTTCTTTAATCAAATAACCAGTCTGTATTTATTTTTTAATACAACAACGTGGATTTTCTTTTATTATTTTTTACAATAAATTGATAAAATTCTATTCTTCCACTAATGAAGATATACTTTCAACAAGAAGGATTTTTCTAACACCGTGCAATTCATGCAAATAAGGAAAATATATTAAATTTAATATTAATCCTTTATTTTCTCAAGAGATTTTTTAAGCATGCAATTTACTCTTGTTTTTCTCTTCCTCCATGCAGATCTAGATCTGGGTTTTGGTCAGGAACCTAGTAAGGGTGAAATTTCTTCTTTCCAAAGTAAGGGATTCACAAATCTGAAGGCTAATTTCCATTTTGGCAACAATATCAAATTTCTCACAAATGAATACATCTTCACAGATCTGAAACCCTAATGGCAGTTTTGGCAACTAAATCATACCAAATGAAAACCCCTGATGCCCATATTACAACCAAAGCAATTAAATGAAACCCTTAAGCCCAAAACACAGATCTGCCATACAATCATGAAGGAAAAACCACATAATTGATCCAATAACCTATTCTTCCAATTTTAAGCAATAAAAAACACATAATAACAAACAAGGAAAATTCAAACACAGGATCCTAGCATTCCAGATGCATAGAAGACAAGGATCTGGAAGCTAGAATTATCAAGATCAAGATCCTACCTTAGTAAATGATGAGAAGATCCAATTCAAATCCAAATCAATCAAAAATCCAAAATACTCCTAAATTCTCCTTCTTCCTTCTTCCTAATTGAACAAACTCCAAAATGGCTTTCAATTCAGAGATATATAAAACTAGGCAATTAGGTTTTCAAAAATTTAAATCCTAAAGGAATATTAATTATTAATTAAAAATTAAAAGATATGCTTTACTTTCAATTTCACTTAAAATAATACTTAACTCGACTTTATAACATGCTTAACTCAACTTTATAATATAAAATCAAAGTCATAATTGAAAATGCGTGAGAATATTTCAATTTAAATAAAACAATTAATCATGCAACTTAAAGTAATACTCAATAATTCAACTTGCACAAATAACTACAATTTTTGGATTTAATATTTATTATATCTCAATTATTAAATTAAGCCTTAATAATTAAATTAATTAATTAAATATATGCATGTAATAATTATTTAATTATTAAATAGCCATATATTTAATATATCAATATTTTAACCTTATCAAAGGTGCAATTATTAACATTAATATTTACCATAATTACTCATTAAATAAAACAAGCCAAAAGCATCATTAATCCAACTAAAAACCTGTTGATGACAATTATTCAATTGTGTATTGTCATTGATGTTTACACAAATGTAGTGATGTTTACATAAATGTCTAATCCTATCCGAGCAGAGTCAGTGTATGCCAAGTTCTCTCGGGCATTGTAGAAGACCAAAGTGATTTTGAGTTCTAACAGAGTTCACTTGGGCATTACAATATCGGTCGGGCATTGAAGGATTACAGTGTTAACCGAGTTATGCTTTTAGTGTCAGCCGACTAACAACATTTTACATTTTATGGTTAATTGGTTATATGCAACCGACAAACTTAAGTTTTATTATTTATTTGGAAGGTTATTCAAGCTGACTTGACAAGGCTTATCATATATATACAAGGTCAATTTTGGATTGAAGATGTGTGAGTTTGTGATATGAAGAGCGAAGGCGAAATCAGGTGGGATTCTGATTAAGGATAGAACATATAGAGCTGCAATAGAATATTTGATTAGTGAGGATCCAGTTTAAATCCAGACACGGAGATCTGAATTAGAAAAGATAGTTGCTTCGTCAAACAAGTCAATCCATTGTTACTCTCTAACAATTGTAGCAGTGATCAAAATCTCTTTACAGAGTAGACTTAACAATGTTTTTGTAAATCCTTTCACAAGGTGACATTTCTACATTGAAGTGTTTGAAGACCTCTAACAAGGTCACTCCTTATAGGGTGATTAAATCCTCTAACAGGGTCACACATAACAATGTGCATTGTAACCTTTAACAGGGTTGGCTCCTAACAGGGCTCACTTCAGAAGAGTGAAAAAGAGTAACTAGTTGCAATTGGTGGTTTTCCCAAATTGGGTTTCTACGTTAAATCTTGGTGTCATCTGTGTATATTTTATTTACTTTATGATTTATGTTTCTACAATTAATCACTAAAGGATAATTACAGTTAATATCTTAAAGGTTTTCTTTGTTAACTGGGTGACAGCATAATATCTATGTTAACTGAGTAACAATGATAATTTTAATTAAGAAATCTAAGGGACTTGGATTTATTTTTATGGTAACTGATTCACCTCTCCCCTCTTAATTACTCAACTCATTTACAACAAAACCACCCAAACAGAAAAACAACTGAAATAGACACACAAGCCCACACAGAAAGGTTCACGAATCCACATCACTTGACGGATTTAGATAGGATAGCTAGTCAAATTCTTGTCTTTTTCTAGGACAAAATAAAGGTTTAGGGTAGGGATTTAGGCATGAATATTATCTCCCCTCTCTTACCATTGAGATATTGTGATAGGGAACGCTCACTCCTGCCAATTCAGGGAAGACGTAGCCCAGTGCCTGCAAACCTGTCATCACAAAGACGAACATACATAAACATAATATAACAAGCAATGGTTGAGATCATTTTATCGTGTGGATCTCGCCGAAGCAAGTAACTATGATTATGTCCCATACCATACCAAACACACTAAACAGTAATGTAAAACATACCAACAATCCATGTGCATATAGATATAGGGTCACTATTGTTAGAAAATCATAATCAAAATGACATCATAGCATATACATAACCATCTTGAAATAGCCATAAATCACATGTAAATAGAAGATACAACACAACCAAGCAATGGATCAATAATATAATGAAAAGTAATACATGAATATCCTCAAACCAACTGAAATAACCAACACATGCATGAAAAGGTCTAAAAGAGTTCGGCAACTGGAACAGAAAAGCAAACTAAGGGGTGGGTATTATAGTTTTCCTTAGTCATTGAATTGCTTACAAGAATTTGACTGGGAATTGGACATATCACTAATATGGTGTGTGCGAAAATTTATAATCTCAATAAATATTTCAAATGGGCGACCTGGAGGTATGAGAAGAACAACTACATCTAAAACTCAACCATTAGATTAATGGAAACATGGTCTCCTCCATCACCCACCATTAATTTTACATGAAAATTCAAGCCTTTGGTATGGACAATGATAGTTTTTGGGAGGGGGTCAGGGAGATCATTACGGACAAATGTATGGTGGGATCTAGTCATTAATTGTGCCTCCAAATTATGTGGAGAATGGTTGAAATGAACAAGATAAAATGCATAAGTTTTTTGCAATTCAAGTTGATAAAGGGAGTTTAGGAATTGGGAATGTTATGGACAATTGTAGGGTCAAATCTATTCATTAATGGTGTCTTCAAAGAATTTGGAGAATGGTTGAAGTGAACAAGATAAAATGCATAAATTTTGTGTAAATCAAATGGTGATAAAGGAAGTTGTACGAATTGGGATTTTTATGGATAGCATTACGGTCAGATCTATTCATTAATGGTGTCTTCAAAATATTTGGAGCATAGTTTTAAAGCTCTATGAGTACTCTCCGAGTTGCCGAGCACTCTCTATTTTTTTCTTGAGCAATTTTTCAAAAGTTTAACTCTCACATTTTTATAGATGCAAAAAGTTAGTGGGTAAAAATGTTGACACATCTAAAATGCTAGTTAAAATGCATTGTTTACATGTTTTTGCTATAAAACCATGCATTTTCTCTTTCGAGATGTCAATTATTAATTTTATACATTTTGTTATTGAATTTTACAAAAACAAATATGCTTCTTAAAGATATTTCAATTTTTAACTTGTGTTTTTATCGAGTATTTGTCGACTTTCAAACTATGATTTGGAGAATGGTTGAAGTGAAGAGAAAATGCAAAAAAAATGTGCAAGTCAAAAGGTGATGAAGAGAGTTGTAGGAATTTGGAGCAAGACTGGACATAACAATGGAAGTGTAGAATTCCATCAAAATTTTGCAAATGGATTAAGAAAACAAATGAATTAAATGGAAGAGATGAAAGGAACAAATACAGAACCAGAAATGTGAATAGGATGTTCGAGCTAAAAATTGGGTGTCTAAAATTCAATGTGAACTCCACATAAGAAGTAATTAACCAAAAGCATTGGGAACCTTTGTAGGAATTTGACACAAAAGTGGACATAAATACTAGACAATTGAGTGGAAGTCTGGAGGTCCAAAAAAATTCCACATGAGAATATTGGAAGGAATGTGAGAAAATGTGGAAGGATGGCAGATGTAGAGATCAACAAGGAGGGAAAGATATCCAAATCAACGATAATTTTAGTGGCAAATATTTGCCATTTGGCGAATGTCTCATGTCGGTGACCCAATATTTGGCAAATATAATGCGTATATTCGGTTGGCCCTATAGCCCAAAATTTATAAATATTGGGTTGAATGCCCAGGCCCATCACCCATCTGTTTATTTAATTTTCTCCATTTCTTTCACAATATCACCAATCGAATCTATTTTTTGGACATGGTAAATTTTAAAAATTTTCCAACAATTTCAAAGCGGCCCCAAATCGATGACCTATATTCGCCAATGGTTTTATACATATATATTTAGAGGCGGCCCCAAATTTACCTCACATTCTGTAGACACGTGTCTCAAACTGATGCATTTTTGTCAACTTTATTAATCATAGCAAGTTATTGGACAACACATAATCACCTCAAAAATAACATAAGACGTGTTATAATTGTGTAGGCTTCACCAAATATTTGTATACCTAATCCCTCCTATCGAATTAGCCAAAAAGGATTGGTATAAATACATTCATAGATCAGTGTTATTGTACACAATTTGGTTTGGTTGGTTTTGATATCTCAATTTGATTGATAGCAAAGTTTCAGACTGTTGAGTACATTGGTGATTGCAATTGAGGCAACGGTAAAAGATTATTATTCTGAATTCACCTGAGGTTTCACCTTTATCTGTCTGCGACTCTACAATTTTGAGTTCATTCTTATTTAGTGGGGACCAGTTAGTGGTTAGTAGTCACCATGGAGAACTCAGACATGCTTTTAGGGCCGATAAATCATATATATATATATATATTCTATTGTCACTTCTTCAACAAGTTAACATTTTTTTGGCAACCTTTATTTCATTGAAGATGTTGAACAAAAATAAGGGTAAGGCTCCTGCATATGGGGAAAGCTAAGAGAGGCCAGCAAAATGCAGAACCTTATCATCATACTTTGGTGTTGGAAAATTTTCTAGCCAAAATTAGGAAGCTACTTCATCACAAGTAGATTTACAAGATTCAGAACCTGAACCTACACGGCATATTGAAGAAGTTGGCAAACCTGATATCAATCAATGCTTGGTCTAATGAACGCAAGTCATGACGAACCAAGGCTAAAAAAAATTCCTTAGCTGATGTGAAGGTTAAGTAATGTAGAGACACTCTTAACATTAGCAGGTCTTCTCTCGATGCTAGAGGAAATGAGAAATATAATGAACAAGGCCCAGCAAAGAGCTTTGTATATTGAAGAATATGTTGCGCTGCGTAAATTGACATGTGTGACGCTCGATAATCTCTATCGATCATGTGATGATGTAAAATTTGCCAGCTAGCTGAAAATCATAGATTTGGACAATCCTAATAACTTTTTAAAGATTGCTGCAAATGAGGAGTTATGTGCAAAAGTACGCAGATTTGAGATACCAATGCACTAATTTTCCAGGTTCAAGTCTGAGGAACTAGGAAAGAACCCTAGGAAGCGACTATCAAGTGCTAAAAGGGAAGACTTTACCAATATCATTGAGTTTTCAATTTCTTCTATGAAGCACATTTCCTATGATCTTTCCTCATATATTAGAGCAAGATTCCCTCCAGTTAGACTACTTGAATCCATGGCTATTGTGTTTCCTCGATATTGGAGTATCAATAATTCAAAATATTTTCAAACTAAGCTACTAACTTTGATAGATCATTTTTGTAAAACCAAAGAGTTCAATGGAGTAACTCTAAATGGAATTTTAGATAAATCTCATTTGCGAGAGCAATCAGGCCATTTTTCACAGACAATGAGGGAACAATATAATATTATGTGGAACCCCCACGAAGATGGATCGGTAACAAGGCTTTGGAAAAAATAGCTCGGAACAAAATGTTGATTGATTCAATATCTGAATTTTTCAAGCTTGTTGATTTATGTCTGACCATGATATTGGGGTCGGTAGAGGATGGGCGTGTTAGAATATGTAATCTTTCCTTGGTGAAATATATTATAAACCAAGGTAGTTTAGTTTAATTTATTATGTAAGTAGGAGATTCCTATAGAATCCCTACATGAACACATGTCATCTTGTCCATGTGTGAGGACATAATATTTATTTGTAATTTCTTTTATTCTAGATTCCTCCTTAAGAGGAAATAGCACAAGTGGCACACACATTATGAATGTGGCTCACATGCACATGGGAGTTACATGCAACTCCTTTCTTCTCATCTCTACATAAGAGATGTTTATTTTCTCTCTCTCACTCACTTTTTCTCATTTTCACTTGCAACACTTAGTTTACCATTCTCATTCTCTTGAAGCATTGTATGAGCATTTTTCTCTCATTCTCTTCCTCTCTCTCTTAGGCTTTTGGCCCATTCTTAATAATATCACGGGGGTTTTTTTATGCTTTTCCCCCTTCAAAAACTTCTTGTCTCTTTTGTTGTTTCATTTTGGT
>MU224737.1:2318681-2348306 GCA_018584345.1 Thuja plicata | reverse complement strand
TAGCACAAGTGGCACACACATTATGAATGTGGCTCACATGCACATGGGAGTTACATGCAACTCCTTTCTTCTCATCTCTACATAAGAGATGTTTATTTTCTCTCTCTCACTCACTTTTTCTCATTTTAACTTGCAACACTTAGTTTACCATTCTCATTCTCTTGAAGCATTGTATGATCATTTTTCTCTCATTCTCTTCCTCTCTCTCTTAGGCTTTTGGCCCATTCTTAATAATATCACGGGGGTTTTTTTATGCTTTTCCCCCTTCAAAAACTTCTTGTCTCTTTTGTTGTTTCATTTTGGTGTATGCTCTAAGGATTAGCTTGATTCATGATAATCTTCCTTTTTCCTTACTCAATTGGATTAATTTGTTCCTGGCTCGAATTTATTTTCCATTTTAACAGGGCGAGTTTTCAGTGCTTTGGGGTTCCTAAAGTTAAAGCTAAGAAAAAAACTAGATAATAATTTTCAAAATTGATTAAGGCTCTTTACATCCAAGTATGACGTCAATAATTTTCCTTACAATGGGGCAATGAAATTGTAAAGGAAGAAATGTCAAAGAAGAGGGTTGGGAAACATTTCAAGCAAAAGTGGGAGTTCTAGAGACAATGATGTCAGTGACTCATGTACTAGTACTGGTACTGGTAGCGTTGAACTTCAATTAAGAAAAGGTATGTAGAGTGAAGAAAACATAGAGAAGAACCAAGGAAGCTATGAAGTTGATGGTGATGAATCTGAGGATCCTGATAATGAGATGATGTGGCAACTTGAACCATTGTCAAAGTAGCTGGTCCTAGGTATTTATTAAACTTATTGTTGTAGTCTACTTTTAGTTTATGTATCTCATCATCAATCATGCATAATATCATATTCTAATGTCAAAAACATGAATGTGGTTGATAATGTCATCGATTCTACAATTAATATTGATTTTCATTTGCATTATTCAACTCATATGGTACAATTCTTGAATATTTTCATTATTGTTTTAAAAATATAGCAATTCATATGATAAAATTCAAAGAGATTCTCATTAATTTATTTACAAGTATGATGCATTTCATTCATTAATAGTAGTAAGTACACAACTTTGTTTGATTCTATTTGCAAAAGTCAATGACTCAATACCCAATTTCAATTTTATTACCTTTAGAAAATGACCCTGAATTCCCTTTTATAGAAAAAAGGGAGCAACAACAGCTTCAAATCAATTTGCCTCATGTGAAGTCTCAAAATCAAAATCAATAAGACAAGTACAACCTCTCTACAACTATACATTTTTGCATTTGATAGACCAGTTTAGTAAATAAGAACCTGCTACATTTATCATGTTCAAAAAAGAAAGTTAATACTTTAAACTAAATTTAAGCCATTAGAAATAAAATATAGAGATGATTGAAAGTACTTTCACATACTATGATTGATGAGATGATTCTGCCAGTTTGTTTAGTATGCTCCACTCTGCGTCATTTGGAAGGTCAATAATTTTCAAGTTACAATAAATGACTTGCAACCTCGTCATCCATCCATATTGGAAGAGTGACTTGAAAAAAATGATCCATCCAATACTGCATTCAAATTTTTCAATGGTTTGATGCAATTTGCAAGCCTTCATGAGTTGTGCCCTGAGGAAGCTTGCCTAAATTAGACGTCATTGTGTCCTCCAACTTTTTTTTGTAAGATTCTCTTCCAACAAATTTTGTTTATGAGTTATTAGGACTAGGACCAGGATTTATAAAATCAGGACTTATCATTTTGGTTTTTTTTTATTCAACTTGGTGAGATTTCTCCCATATAAGGCCATAATTTCCTCTCCTTCCCTTAGTTTCTGACATTTTTAAAGACATATGTTTCCTTTATTGTTGCACAAATGTGGTCATTAATTCTCTTGCTTTCCAAATGCATGTCACTAGTTGTGTTGATTTGTTGCAAAATCTATTTTGCAATATTCTCTCTCTAACAAAAATGTTTCTTCTTCTCAATGTGCTCTTTGAGCTTCCCAAAAATTATCTCTAAGGATTTCATTCAATTCAAACCAATCACACAAAATATCACCACTCACCTTTATTCTCCCCCAAATGTCTTATTTTATATGCTTGACTGTACAATTTACTTTGTCATTCAAGATATTTTTCATAAGTTTTAATTATATTGTTTGCTTTTTGTAGCTCTTCTCTCAATTCTGACAACTGGTGTTCACTATGTTTTCTTATTTTCTCTTCCCACTATTTTTCTTTTACCCTCTCATTCTCCAATTCTTTATTTAAGTTATTGTTTTCCTATGACATAGTCTCTATGCTTTTGTATAAACATACTGAAGAGGTTTTCCATCCTCAACTTTTTTATTGCTCTCTTGCAATTTTTCCCTTAGAATTTTTAAGTCTGCCTCCATATGTTATTGTTGTGTAATTGCTTCTTTAGAGGAAGCATTTTTTATCATTTTCCTGTAATTCTTCACAACTGTTATCTGTTGCTTTCCCCTTTTCCTTTTCATTTTCCAGGTCTTCATGTAACTTTTCTGTTTGTCCAAAAGCTTTCCTTTCTCTCTCTCTCCAACTTCATCATTGAACTGTAGACTACTTGGTTCGTCATTTTTGACACATTTATCTTGTCCACATTTTTAATTTTGGATAAATCCATTTGGAGGGTGCTAACTGGAAATTTAGATGGATCTGACTCTCTGGTATATTATTATCTCTAGTTGGGGGTATAACAACCATGAACTTTATCATTTCTTTGTTTGGGTCATATGTCAAAAATAACCTATTTGATGCAAGTTCTACATAACGAGCTGCAGTAACTACATCCCTCTTCAATGTCTTAGTATTTTGTCTATCCTTATTTTTTGTTTGTTCAAAGTTAGTTACAAAATAATTTTAACAAAAATTAGGGTTTTTTACCCAATTTAATGTTTGAAAGGTGAAATAGATCTTGCAATGATGTACGAGCGTCCACCTATGCATGCGGTTGAAATAACACCATGAGGATTAGAAACACCCTAACCCATTGCAAGTGGATTTTTTGGACTATTTTGAGGTTTTTTCTGAAGGTGTGGTAATTGTTGGACTCTCACTCACCATTGGAATTGTTGTCATAAGACTCATAACCTTTTGCTTCTTTGCACTTCATTGATATCTAGGATTCACTATTTTCATGTCCACTCATAATGTCCTTTTCAAATCACTAGTACTACCCATTTCATCCCCACTAGTGGCAATGGTACTTGATTCAGATTGAATTTGAGTGCTTGAAAAAGGTGAAACTCGATTTGAAGTTAGAACAAATGAAGGTGCAAGGGTATGAGACTGAGTAGTACCTTTTTGTGATGAACCTCCAAGGAATGGTGTCTCACCATGTTTTTTGGAACGGGTGTGATAGGTAGTGTGGTAATTGGTTAATGTTGATGTTGTTGGCATTCATGTTTTGTCTCTGATGTCAACTATGTTTCTATGGAGGAAGAACAGACTGGTTATTACTATTGTTTGATGACTGAAAAAGGTGTACGAGTACTGTATGGTTGATTTAGAATGAGAGAAGATGATGATATGTACAAGGATGTGTGGTGATCTTATTTCTAAGGTCGTGTGGCTTAATATTGTCTACTAGATGAGTTACAGATGTTTTAGTGAAGACTGGGTACTAGACGGTGACAGTGATCTTTGACAGAGTTAGTCTTTGTGTTTTGAGTATAACTTATGAGCGATGTGGATTCAGATTATGCGAGCTTAAGGGATGGAAAAATACATGTTAAGGAATCTTTTTTATGTTTCATGATTTTTAGGACTGTTGGTTACGTCAGTTGTGGCGTGTGTTCTGCAAGAAACCTATTTGGGGCTGACTTCAGAGATGTAGCATGTATTATGGATTACGGGTATGGATTATAGATCTTGGATTATATTTGATGAATTTTAATTAATATTTACTTTTTATAGGTACCGTGTGTATCCTAGAAAGGGTTTAAATAATTATTTTTATATTCAGAAAGCCTAATTGGCCGACCTAATCAATTATTGTAATAGGGTATATATGATAGATCTTTTCTTTTGAAAAGAGTATGTATGAGGATGAGGTGATTGAGATAGAGACAGCGAAGTGTGGAAGTTGCAAGCTTGTTTGTCTGTTGGATGTAGAGAAGAAGTTTTGGTTATATTACTTCATTGGAACTAACCAAGCAAAGACAATTGCTATCAGACAGTTCATTGGATTGTATATTTCCTATATACACTTGTATTTCAGACTGTAAGTCCTGAGGGTGCATTTAACCTTCTTTAGGTAGTGTGCCTGGATAGTGAGCCCAATGTTACTCTTGACTCCTAACAGGGTCTATCCTTTAACAAGGACTGTGTATTGTAATGCATCAATAAGCTCCTAACAGGGCTAAATCTTTTAACAGGGATACTATACTCTCAGTACATTATTTGTGGCTACTAATTCCCACTAGGGTTTTACCTTTACCAGGGTTTCCTAGACAACAAAAGATTGTGTTATTATGTTGTCATTTACTGTGTTATCATTTGGATTAAAGTTTTGTTTATAAAGTTTAATTTTTAATAATTTGTCTCACAACTGATTCATCCCCCCTCTTAGTTGTGTTGGTGGACTGTTATTCCCAATAATTGGTATCAGAGCTACTGGTCCTTAGAGAGAAATTTTAACAACTTGAGGTGATCCTAAAGATGGCATACTATAGGAAGGATAGTCTTAAGTTTGATCCAGAAAAACTTTGATAGTTCAAAGAACAAGATGAGAACATATTTTCTATGCTACTAATGAAGAAAAGAAGATATTCTAACACAAAATGGTCGCAAGAGAATCATTCATTAGTGCACTTTATGAAGGTGAATTCACATAGGTTAAAGATTTGGATTTTGCACATGACATTTGGACAATATTGGAAGCACTATATGAAGGAGACAAGTTTACAAAGCAGGCAAAGTTGCAGAACTATAAGACAAAGATGGAAATGTTGAATATGAGAGATGATGAGAATATTAGAGCATCTGCACAGAGAGTTACTGAAGTTTTTATTGGCATCAAGAACTCTGGAGACACATACAGTGAGGAAGAAGTGATTGCAAAAAATCTTAGATCCCTAACACCTATATACAAAACCAAAGTGCAAGATATAGAAGAGATCATACATTTGACAATGAATTTCAATAGAGAAATGTTGATTGGAAAAATAACTATCTTTGAGGCTGCAGAGCTCGGAGATTCATTACCTAAAGTTGAGACAACATTCAAGGTGACTGTGCATAAAAATAAAAAGACTTTATTAGGAATTGCGAGCACCAGCAGTAGTGACTTGAGAGAAGAGCTCGATGAATATGTTGATGAATGGGAACAGATACAAGAAGAAGAAAAAAAGCTAGATGAAATTGTGTCCCTGATTGCTAGAAGAGAAAAGAGAGGTAAGGGTAAGTTTGAATGAACGTTACCTCTGAAAAAAATTTCGTGCAATAAGATAGGTCATTTTACATCTTGATGTCCCAGAAGGGTTCCAAAGCATAAATCTAAGTTTTATAAACCTAAGTATTCAAAGGATAAGGAATTTTATTATGATAGTGACGATGTTTCTGATGATGATGCTATTGATTATGGTGAGATTGGATTTATTTCCATCAAGGATGATAGACCTATAAATGAAGAAAGAGCCCTAGTGTCACATTTTGAAAATAAATTTGAATGGTTCATAGATAGTGGTGTTCACACCATATGACTGGAGATAAAAATAAGTTTGTTAAAATGAATAAGTATGATGGTGGTGTTGTGAGATTTGGTGGCAATACTCCTAATCTTATCATTGGATTTGGATCTATATCTTTGGATGGAAAGACCAATACTGACAATGTATTACTTGTTGATGGACTTCAGCATAATTTTTTGAGTGTTCGACAGCTAGTGGACAAAGGTTATCAATTGAAATTCATTGATGGGAAGTGCTCTATCAGAAGTAAGTCAGGAGACTTGATCACATCTGGTACTACATCCAGAGGTAATGTATTTGAATTAAATACTTCTGAGGCTTCTTGTTTTGTTGCGAAGGTAGATGACAGTTGGTTATGGCATAGAATATTTTTTCATGTTAACTTTGATAATACTGTGAAGGCAAGTACGACTAATGCAGTTAGAGACCTACCAAAGATTGTGAAACCATATAACACCATGTGTAGAGAATTTGTAATGAGGAAGCAGACTAGAAGAAGTTTTAAAAGAAAATCTTACTCAGCGACAGGGAATTTAGATCTAGTGCATACAGATCTGTGTGGTCCTACAAAAACAATATCTTACTATGGTGAAAGGTACTTTCTACTTTTTGTTGATCGCTTTTCTAGGATGATGTGGGTATTTCATAAATAAGATGAATGAAGAAGGAATGTTTGTAAGAAATAAGGTAAGACTGGTTTGTAAATGCTACTCGCAACAAGAAGGCATAGAATTTGAAGAAACATTTTCTCTTGTTGCTAGGTTGGAAGCAATCATATTATTTATTGCTTATGTTGCACATAAATATTTTAAGGTATATCAGATGGATGTGAAATCTTCATTTTTGAATGGAGATCTAGAGGAAGAGGTATACATTGAGCAACCTGGTGGATTTCCTTTGACAGAAGATGAAGACATGGTTTTCAAGTTGAAGATAGCTTTGTATGGACTTAAACAAGAACCAAAAGCATGGTATGCAAGATTGGATAGGTGTCTACTTCATCTTGGCTACAGAAAAGGCTTAAGAACTAGTGAAGATGGAATTCTAATCGTAGAAGTTTTTGGTGATGATATCATTTTTGGAGAAAATGATGTAATGAGTAAAAAATTATCTAAAGAGATGGAAAATGAATTTGAAATGTCAATGAGTGGTGAGATGAAATTTTTCCTTGGATTGCAAATTAATCAGAACAAGAGTGGTATTTTTATTTCTCAGACCAAGTATATTAAGGAAATGTTGAAGAAATTTGGAATGGAAGATTGTAAACCTGTTGGAACACCCATGGTGGCTAGTTAAAAACTTACTAATAATGATGAAACTCAGAGTGTTTTTTAGAAAAAGTACAGATCAATGATTGAAGGTCTACAATATCTAACTCACACCAGACCAGATATTGCTAATGTAGTTGGAATTGTGGCAAGATATCAAGCAGATCCTAAAGAGACACACCTTTCTGCTATGAAAATAATTTTCAGATACTTGAAAGGAACAATAGAGTATGGGTTATGGTATGAAAAAACCAATGATTTTATCTTACATGCATATATTGATGTTGATTGGGCAAGTAGTGTGGATGATAGAAAGAGTACAAGTGGAGGAGCATTTTTCCTTGGAAAAAGGTTGGTTTCATGGTTAAGTAAGAAGAAGGATTGTATAGATCAATCTACTGTTGAATATGAGTATGTTGTTCCTACTATAAATTATACACAGATTGTTTGGATGACACAAATGTTGAAGGACATTGGAATAATTTTTGAAGAGCCAGTGGTTATCCATTGTGATAACACCAGCACAGTGAACATGTCAAAGAATCCAGTAATGCATTCAAAGACTAAAAATATTTCCATTAAGTATCATTTCTTGGGAGACAAGGTAGCAGAGAAGGTGATCAGATTGGAGTATATCAGTACAGAGGAATAGATACCAGATATATTTACAAAAAATTTACCAAAGGATTCCTTTGAGTCTCTCAAAGGTATGATTGGGGTGCGAGCCCCTCCTTACGAGAACTAAATTGATGCAGGAATGCATCAGTATAGTGGCTCTCAGAGCTATATCATTTTCTGGACTTGATGTATGGATCTACTCCTCAGGATTGATTGCAGGAACATTACAAAACATATTTGGGTGATTTCGCACCTAGTTATTGCAGGCATGAAGATTTGAAAAATCTACACCTTGTAGAAGAAATAAGAATAATTATGGAACCCTTTGTCATTTTTTTCAAAGGGGGAGATATTCTATGAGAAAATCCCACTGTTTAAGGAGAGCTGTGTTGAGGATATTGAGAAGATTGTATTGAGAGAGTACTTTTGGGTTGATGGATTTTCCCATATGTTGCCATCAATGCCAAAGGGGGATATTGTTGGAATTGGTTGTTGTTGATGTTGTTGGCATTCATGTTTTGTCACTGATCTCAACATATGTTTATATTGAGGAAAAATAGTTTGGTTATTAATATTGCTTGATGATTGACAGATGTGTACAGGTAATGTATATTTGATTTAGAATGATCAAAGATGATGATGTGTACAAGGATGTGTTTTGATCTTATTTCTAAGGTCGCATGGCTTAATATTGTCGACTAGATGAATTACAGATGTTTTAGTGAAGACTGGGTACTAGACGGTGACAGTGATTTTTGACAGAGTTAGTCTCTGTGTTTTGAGTATAACTTACAAGTGATGTGCATTCAGGTTATGAAAGCTTAAGGGATGATAGAAGACATGTTAAGGAAGCTTTATTATTCTTCACGAGTCATAGGACTATTGCTGACATCAATTGTGGTGTGAATTCTGGAGGAGACCTATTTGGGTCTGACTTCATTGATGTAGCATGTATTATAGATTGTGAGTGTGGATTGTGGATCTTGGATTATATTTGATGAATTTTAATTAATGTTTACTTGTTATAGGTATCGTGTGTATCTTAACAAGGGGTTAAATAATTATTTGTATATTAGGAAAGCCTAATTGGCCGATCTAATCAATTATTGTGAGAGGGTATATATGAGAGATCTTTTATTTTGAAAAGAGTATGTATTAGGATGAAGTGATTGAGATAGAGACAGTGAAGTGTGGAAGATGCAAGCTTGTTTGTCTACTGGATGTAGAGAAGAGGTTGTGATTATGTTACTTCATTGGAATTGACCAAGCAAAGACAGTTGCTATCAGAAAGTTCACTAGATTTTATATTTCCTATATACACTTGTATTTTGAGTTGTAATTCCTAAGGGTAGATTTAACCTTCTTTAGGCAATGTGCATGTGCAGTGATCCCACTATTACTCTTGAATCCTAACAGGGTCTATCCTTTGACAGGGGTTATGTATTGTAATATATCAATAAGCTCCTAACAGGGCTAAATATTTTAACAGGGATAATATACTCTCAGTACATTATTTGTGAGTGTTAATTCCCCCTGAGGTTTTACCTTTAACAGGGTTTCCTCGACAATAAAGGATTTTGTTATTGTGATGGCATTTACTGTGTTATCATTTGGATTAAATTTTTGTATATAAAGTTTAATGTTTAATAATTTGTCTCACAACTCCTTCACCCCCCCCCCCTCTCAGTTGTGTTGGTGGACTGTTATTCCTAACAGGTAGAAACCAAGTCCCTATTCCTGTGGGACCCAGACCACCCCAACCTGGAATACCCATTTTTTCAATAATATTTGCCCCTTTGGTATATTTTTCTTTTGTGGACACATCGACTCCACTAATAATTGAATATACATTGGTGGATGTGGGATTCATAGAATCCCGCTCATACTCATAATCTTCACGATCAGCATCGTTGTGATATGCTTGAGCTGGATGCTCCTTATTCTAAAAATTGCTAAATATTTTATCCTCTTCCACTTCGTAAATATCTCCAGAGGTCTTTAGCTCACTGAGATTCTTCCTCATTTCCCAAAAATCATAAATTTTGGTTTGAGTCCAATTACCATCTTTACATTGATCCACTAGGTGTTTTGGAATAGATTTTCTAGATGGTTGAGCAACTTTCTAGTAGAAATTGTAGGATATCATGGGCTGCACTTTTCCTTTCTTTTTGTGCAATGCCATAATTTTTAATGACAATTCTTGTATTGAAATATTATTTTCAGCGGTGTATTTCTCCATCTCTTTTTTGACCTCATCCCAAGACTCCATGTTTTTAAATTTTTCTATCAATGGCAAACTCTCATGTTGACATTTGCTTGTGGAGTTCCCATTCTCTCTAAGATTTGTTCCAATTATGTTGAGTGGATCATATTGCTAGTGATTTTCAACTTCAAAGTGAAAATTTGTAAAAAAAGAGCTTGTGCCACTTTGAATCCTCTTCTCTCAAATGTGAACCCTCCAAATGAGAAAGGCAAGGAAGGAAATATCATTTTCTTTTGCTGACCATTAAAGAGTACATTTGTGCTATCCATCTTCTCTACATATTCCAATGCTAATACCCTCTATGTCACATGTATTGAAAGTTTGTAGGGTTCTACTATTGAACCGTAAAACCTTTGCATGGTGTAGTCTTCCATGAATTACCAGTCAACCAATTGTATTTCACTTCCAAGTTGAATGCAATCTCTACAAGCCACAGGAAATCTAGGCATTGGAGTGCCTGTAATTTTATGATACATTGATGCCAAAAATAAGTCTACAAAATGGTTGTAGTTCCTTCTATTATTACTCATCCTTATCTCTAGTTTTCATTCATATATTGGATAATGAACCTGACTTTTAAGTTTGTTTGTCTGAAATATTTCATCATGCTTTGCTAAAAGAAGATAGCACAAGTAGGTTGTGTATCTAAACGGCTTATGTGAACCTCTTTTAATCATTAGTAATTGTTCTTGTATTCAATGAACAATGTGCTCGATAAAACTATATCTTACTGGTTATGATTCACAATGAATAGGAAAAATCATTTCAAGAATGTTGGCACCCACTTCTTTGTTACTTTCCAATCCCAAAAAAAATGCTAGCAAGGAAATACTGTCCTGAACCCATTGCACAAAAATATCATAATCACAAGGAGGCTTGTGGTCTAGATCCAGGCTACAACTACTTGTCATTCCTCTGATATATGAATCTTTCTGTATTGCATCTATTTTTCCATAATTCTCTGTCATCTTTCCCAGGTCAATGTGTACATTTGAGTTTTTTCTTCAAACACTAGGTCCAACAGACTAGCAAATTCACTCTCGGTTATCGACAAAATATCCTCCTGAGTATTTTTATTGACAATTGCTTGTCTATTTTCATCATAATTTTTGGCGCAAACCATGACAATTTATGGACAAGGGAATACTTGAGGTAATGTCATGTGTGTCGACCCAGCAACCCGCGGTGCAATTTTATTTGTCGTTGCCTTTACCATGTTGTTAAAAGGATAATATTTTGTATCCTTCTTTGGATCTTTCCACTTATTTTCAAGTGCAAATCTAATTTCCATGATTCTCTTATTTCCATGGATAACATGATCATAAATATCATGGAGTTCATCAATGAAACTTGGTGTTTTAACTAGTTTGTGGAAGTTTATTATCTATGTCTCATGTATTTGTCTTTTACTCATAATCTTGGTATTTATTTTGCCCATCATGGTATTACTATTTAGTCGTAGGAGAATTCAAATAATTCTACACAGCTACAATTTATAGGCGTGATTCAAAATTCAACCCTAATTCTACAACTACAATCTAAACAGTAAACCATGAGATTTGAAAAATTTAAAAGGCAGGACATAGGTGTTCAGGATTTTACCCAGAATTTCAAATTGTGCAGACTATGAGTGGGCAAAGAGATGAGAGACTATGTTGCATTCCTCAATCCTCAACCTAGAAGTCGTAACCCCTTTCTGAATCTCCAATACAATATGCTAGTTAGAACTGAAAAACATAGATTGAAAACCTAAAGAGAAAAAGTTGTATAATCGTGAGTCGTCATTCGTGACTCGTGTTAACTTTTATTGCTTCTTTATGAAGACAAATGTCTGATGTCACTAGGACACATGTCACTTAATCGTTTGACTTTACAACTTCATCCAAAGACCCAAAATTGAGCTTAATGCTTATTAGTTATTACATTTATTAAATTTTTAAAGTTATTCCAATTTAGATTTTAATTATGCTTAGTTGAGTGTTGATTCATGACACGTGCCTTATTTTCGGGGGACATTTTCAAAAAGAGGTGAGTGTTCCCCAAATCGGCCCGAAATACACCTTAGGTCATTGATCTATGCTCATCCAATGATCATTGATAGTTTCTTGTTAGGTGTTGTGGGTCCCATTGATTTTTGCCTAGTCAGTAGCCACCTCACACGTCATCATCCAATGACACCGATAATGAGTAGACATGTGTCACAATTCTGGAAGAAGTTTGGAAAAAGGGTTTTCGTTCCCACATTCGGCACGGAATACACTGGAACTGTTGATCTTTGGTCATCCAAGGGATGAAGACCTCAAATTGTTATGCAATTTAATTCAATTTTGATAATTGATTTAAATTTTAATTCAACTTTTGTAATTACATTTTCATAAAATATGTCACCATGTTGAATTATAAATTTATAATAAAAATTTAATTTTATTTATAATAAAATATTTTTAAATTCAATATTAGAATAAGATATTAAATATAAATTAAATTATTTTTCATTTACACTAATTTCTAAGTGTATGTGCAAGATCATGGTATACCAAGCTATGGCCTTAAGTGGCAATGAAAAATCAGAAAATCAGGGTTAGTCAACTTCACGTAAAAAGTTGGACATCTTATCAACCTTATGTGAAAAAATCGTAAGAAAAGAATATGTAGGAAATTGAATGTAGTTTATAAACTACTAGCCCTTTTCTGAAAAAAAAATTTAATCTAATTGTTGAAAATTTTAGATTTCAATGCAGCAGTACGAAAATTTCAGGAAAAAGATAAAACGTACGTGTATCTCTGACCACCTTAATCACAATCAAATCATGGTATCTTTTCTCAAGAATCTACATATAAGTAGTAGACTCATGCCTAGATGTGACGCATATTTTTGTGTAATTTTTTCCCAAATAAATAATTTATTATGAATTTTCTGCTACAAATTTTTCATAATAATAAAACTCCTATGTCTGACCACCTTAACTAATTTTAAACTTTACAAAATTACATTTTATTTTTTTTCTTATAGTAAGTGAAGCATAGAATGTGACACATATTTTGGATTTCAAAAATGTTAAACCGTTTGAAAGTTATAGTTATTTTTCAATCAGTCTATCAATCAGGACTTTAGAGGTAACTCAATTAGCAAATAAATAATAATTACTTATTGAACTCAAAATTTGACAGCAATTATATTGATGGAAAGTTGATAATCTCTTTAAGAAACCCTTTTTATTTGTTCAATTTTGGGTGAAAAAAAGGTCATCAGCTTCATGGTAGAAGTTTGGAGATTAGAGGAAATATGATAAACACATTTTTTGGGTTGACCATCCACGTTTGGCATTGCAAAGCCAAAACCCAAGGCAAATACCAAGGCTACTCGGAAATGAGATATTATCAGATATGAGATATTACCGGATATCTGATATGTCCCGCCCAAATTTTGTTTTACACTTGAAATTTCAACATTTTCAATTTTGATTTTAGTTTTTTAGTTTTTTATAGATTTCATATTTTATAATATTAATATTATATAAATGCTAGATGATAATAGCATTAGTATTATATTATATTAATATTAGTATGATATTTAGTAATATTAGTATTAATACATTATTATTATTTATATTAGTATTATATTATATATATATTAGTATTATATTATATGAATTAGTATTATATTATTATTTATATTACTATTGTATAATAGTATAGTATTAGTATTATATTTATTATTATTTATATTATAATAATAATAATACCTACAGAGAGAGTGGGAGGGTGAGAGAGAGAGAGACCTCTCTCCTAGGTAGTATTATTATTAAATTTTAATACTAATGTTAATATCATAATATTAATATTATAAAAAATGGTATCTATAAAAATAATTAAAAATTGTGCTCCTGCTCCTGTTGTTATGTCTATTGCTAACTCCCGCCTGTCGGGTTTGATTCCTCCCGCTGGTGCGCTAGTTGGGCCTAGTGTGGCTGCTCTCGATGGGGGATTTGTGCGAGTGTTGTCGGCGTCCTCTGCAACTAAGGGGACTTTTGTTGTCTCTTATGCAGATGTGGCAGCATTTGAAGCAGATATCAATGGAGCTATGTTCTCAGCTAGGAGAGGGGGCTTATGTTCCAGTTCTCCTTCTGTGCGGCATGTCTCTGTAAGTGATCCCATTGTGGTTAATCTGGAATCTGATATAGTAGATGAGATCTTTAAAATTGTGGAGGATTTCTCCTCTAATGCTGCTATCTTTAGATTCAGTGGGTTTTGGCCCTCTCTATCAGACCTGCATGCATGGATATCCAAACATTGGGAACCCATTTTATCTGATGTCGTTCAGATATACCCTGTGGCAAAGGGGTTTTTTTATAGAAAATTTGAAAATGCTGAAGATAGGAAAACTATTTTGTGTGATATATGTTTCTCTTGGGAGAAGTGTTTCCCCCTGATGGCCAAACCTTGGCATCAAGGGTTTGATCTTCTTACTGGGTCCTTCAACAAAATACCCTTATGGGTGAGGCTCTCGAATCTTGCCCTTCATCTTTGGATGGATTATGTTATGGAATCTGTGGGGGAGGCTATTGGGGATTTCCATATGGTTAATCTGGATTCCTCTGATGTTTTTCATACGACATATGCTCGTATCCTAGTGGAGGTTGATGTTTCTAAGGGTCTCCAAGAATTGATTACTTTGGCTTCCCATATGGGATCTTGGATCCATAATCTTGATTATGAGGGCATCCCTTTCAGATGCAAGAAATGCCACAAGACTAGCCATATTGATGCGCGGTGCTTATCTGATAAGGTTAAAATGAATAAATCCCCGTCTTGGTGGTTGGGGGCTTCTGGCCACCATTATACAGTTCATAAAGTTTCTAAGGATGGGGGTTTGGATGTTTTCTCCTCTCAAGATGATCACGCTAAGGCTGGTGCTACAGATGCGGTGTTAAATGTGGTATTGGTTCAGACTGTTGATGGTGTCCTTTCTAGTGTTGTTGTTGTTGTTGCTCCTAACTGGATTGTTGATGTTTTCTCTGGATCAACTATCTTGTACACAGATGTTGTGGCTCCTGCTATCCCAATTTCTCCAAGGGGAAATGGGGATTGGTGGTGATGTTGTCCCTTTTCCAACTGTGGATGATGGTGTGGCCAGCCTTGTTTCTCAGGTTTATGAGAAGGTGGAGGTGGATGGACAACAGTAAAAGGAAAGAAATTAAAGTCTTCCAAGCCTTTTATATGAATTTACGTTCGCATAAGGATGGGCTAAAATGTAAATCTTGACTGCCCTTTGTATTTTGGTCTCTGCTCCTCTTGGTGGGAATTAGGGTTAGTTCCCTTGGGCTTGTTTGGTGGTGTGTCACAACAGTCCTTTTGTTCCTTCATTGCCCTATCTTTCGTTGCTTTTGTACAAGGTTTTGGTCCTTTCAAAACTTGTTTTTACTTAATCAAAAATAATAATTAAAAAATAAAATAAAAATTGAAAATAGCATGGAATGAAAAAGTTCAAAATTGCAAATGTTAAAATTTTAAATGGAAAGCAAAATTTGGGTGGCAAAAATCGGATATCTGATTTTATATATGATATTTGATTAGGCTTGTGTCTTGGATTTTGGTTTGGCCATGTGTACTGACAACCAGACCTACTGAAAAGTCAACACGCTTTTTAGCGCGTTTTTAGACTTTTTGAAAAGAGGATTTTTTTCACATCACCACTAAATTTGGCATACCATGATCCTGCACATACCCCTAAATTTCAAATAGTGAAGTTGTGAACACCGAATAATATAAATATTTATATTATATAATTGTGAACTCATAATTGTATAAATATTTAATAATTAATTATATATTGTGTAATGTTTAAGATTGAATTCAATTATGAATATTAATTTAATTATTTCTATTATAATAATTTATCAATATATTACTAGTAGTCTTTAGCTTTCTTTTCAAAATTATAATTAAACAAAATTACACTGACAATCTCACACAGTGACACGTGTCTCAATTCCAGAGGAAGATAGAAAAATATGGCTATCTTTCCCACATTCTGCCTAGAATACTCCTCGAACCATTGATCTTTTCTCATCCAATGGTAGAACCTTGAACAATATAAGTTGCAAGTATAATAAATCCTCTCTTTTAGTTTTCACAAATTAATTTCAAACCCTTAATTGATTAATTTCATCTCAAATTAATCAATATCAGTATGCTAATTGCAGAACAATAAAACAGAAATAGAAATTGCTCAAAGCCAAAGAGCAAAATTTTCATTAATATCCCAAAAAAAACTTACAAAATTTGTTGCCACAAGGGCACTGGATGGTTGATCATATAACAAAAAAATAGATTGTGAAAACCCTCCATTTTAAGAACACTAAGGCTCTTGCTCTCCAACCCCGTCCAAGAAGAATCGTTTGGAGAGAAAAATCTCTGAGAATTCTTCTAGCCAGTCGTAGTCCATCTCCAACATGTCATCGAGGAGAAACTACTTATGCAGGAAGTCCCTCCCCAGTCGCGCCCATTTCTGATGTTACGTCAGCTTCCTTTCATTAATATTCAGTAAGCAGGATTTTCTTTCCACATTTCTTCCTTGTTGGAGAAGCTTTTCTATTTCATCATCCCAGGAGATCCCCAACCCTGGTTGAGCGAAGACGACTTGGACGTTGTCCACTAGAAATTGTTCCTTGAAAACCTTTCGTAGGAGCTTAAGAATTTATACCTTCTCTCCTCTAAGGTCGAGAAGAGACACCAAGAAGCAGGACGTAATGTCTGTGTTGGTGCGGTATCTCTTCTCATTTCAAAGGAACTCATGGTCAAGCACCATCAACAGAGCAGGGTTTATGAAAGAGCTCACTTCCTTGCAAATGGAAGTGAGAACTTTGTCTAGTATCATGCCCAAAAAGGGCTTCTGCTCATCGGTGGATGTGGTTCTCAACCTAATTGGTGTGTCCATCTCTACTTCCAGAGCTTGGATACCCTCAACTAAAAACCTAAACCTTCAAGTTCAAACTAAACGCAGAAAATTGAAATTTTGCAGATCTAAAAACTTAAAACCAGAGGCTGAAAGGCAAAAGAAAATTGAAATTGATGAAGGAAGAAAGAACGTATATAAATAGCCTATGTCCTTAAAAGTTTTTTAATCTTCCATATATTTAGGAAAATCCTACCCATTAAAGAATGATTGTGGGAAATTACTAATATAGTGACTATATTATAGTCTGTCTATACTAGTACAAATTTGGAAACTGTGCGTGATAAGTGGAATCGTGGATCACAGTTAAAGAATGTTGTTGTCACCCTCAGTGACAAGACATTCATTTCTTTCAAGTTACCGTGCCAGACTTTTCACATGTCTCCATTCCGGAGACTTGCAAAAATCAGTTTCTTTCGAGAAACTGGGCCCGAGATAAAACTCCAGCCATTGATCTATGATCAATCAACGGTCTCGATTATTAGATTTACACTGTACGGCTCTAAAATAACATATTTAAGGTACGCGTCGATGGTATACATACCACGTGCAATTACAGTGGAAAACTTGGCAAGTTGCAACCAAAAAGGCGATATTAACTTAAAATAAATTATTTTTCATTTACACTAAATTGTAAATTTCTAAAACAATGATTTTAGTCCTAACTTTTTATTTAAGTTATTACTGTAAAGAATAAATTACACACATACATTTGTTTGGTTCATTTTCAAATTCACAATTTTTTAACTCATTACTGCATTGTAATTTCAATTTTGTCCATAAATTATTTTAGTTTTAACACAATGTTGGCCATTTCATTCACAAACTAGAGTTTGGAATGTGCTAAGCGCAAATTTCAAAAGAATGAAACTGAAATCAATATATAAATCCATAAAAAGAAAACTGATTTTTATGGATATTTTCTACAAATTTATAATATTTGAATTCCCTCCAAAACTTATAAGCCAAAATGAGGGAGGTTATGAGGTGGTCAAAAAAATACCTAGTACCTACTAGGGCACTGGCAGTGGCATTCAAAAAAAATGAAAACCCTTTGATTTCAAAATGTCAGGCCATAGGGTCTTGGCCCCTAGGTAACTCTAGGGATTTTCCCCCCTATCTAAGTAGAACTCTTTAGAGATGATAAGCTCTAAGAATTCATATAGCCATCCGTAGTCCGCGAATTCATCCAGAAGAAACCACGTCTGGAGAAAATCCTTACCAATCTGCACCCATTTCTATGGGACTTTATGAACGGAATCCCTCTGCACCACCAGAACCTATTCTCAACTGGTTATCTGATCCCGATCAACTGACGATTCCCCCCCCCCCCCCCCCCCCCACNACGATTCCCCCCCCCCCCCCACTCCCAATATAAAGGGAGAACAAATCTCCAAAAGGAAGCCCTTTCAAGTTCAAGAATAAGTGGCTAGAAATCATAGTTCAGTTAAATGATTAATTAAATCTAAAATGATTGGAGGAGTTGAGGAAGAGGGTGATTATTACTATTCTACACTCAAGTTTTCAATTTTAATTAATTGATCACTTAGGTTTTAATATTCCTTCAAATGCCTCATGGAAGGGGATCCATTGTCTCCATATTGATATATCCTAAAGGTTGAGGCTTTGGATCATCATCCCAAATATCTTAGAAGGCATTCAAGCTAACTCAAAGGACCCCAGGTATCTCTGGATAGGAATTCCCATACACACCTTAAGTTCATGTATGGCGCTCTTCTTTTCGCATCATGTATCACACAAGAGACCCATATGATTGAAGACCTTTTGCTTATTACAAAGAGGTCTTCGGCTAAAAATTTCAGGAGGAAGGCCCAGGTTTCCTTAATATTCCTCTTGAATAGCATCAACTGCTCTGTATTCAGGTTCAAAAGAAAAGGTTGCGTGGCCACATTTTGGCCTGGCTGGAGAAGCTTGGGTAAATCACTTGCCCAAGGGATCCCCACCTCTATTTGTGCAAAAGCGGCAACCTGAACATCGTCACCCAAGAATTCTTTTTTGAATACCTTCCTTAACAGCAGGAGCATATCCACCTTGTCTCCACTGAGATCCAGAAGAGATGCCAAAAAATGGGACGTAATATCCATGTTAACTTGGTACATATCAACATTTTTCAAAAACTCGCGACCCAACACCATCTTCACACCCTCATTTGTAAGGGCTCCAACCTCCTCGTAAATTGATTCCAAGGTTGGGTATGAGACTAGACCCAAAAGGCCTTCTAGTCCTCCTCAGATTTGCTAATCAAACGGATAGGAATATCCATCTTCAAAAATCCACTGTCAGAATATCAAAAAGTGATAAAATATACAGCCTAAAGACATAAACCAGACTCCACAGGTAGACTTTGAAGCACTTAGTAAAGGCAGGCCTAAAACAAAGGAGAAATGAAGAAGAAAGAAGTGTAGATCGTCTATAAATAGCCCTCAATTTTTTCTCCAACCTTATTAATTCCTTTGCCCTTCAAAATTATCTATATCTTTCATATTAAATGCAGTGTGTGACTGTGAAATTGGAAATAGCGTCGACATTACCCAATTGGAAATTTGGAAGTCGATCGAGCCGAGTGGATCGCAATTAGAGAATGACGGTGATAAGACATTTCTTTATTATTTCATGTCACTGATAAGACATTTCTTTATTAACTGCAAATGTCACACTATGCACCATTATCGACCGTCCACGCAACCTACTAACCAGTTCTAATCGACGATTCAGGTTAAGGCACGGATTTAAGACTATATATTAGACATCACTGGAATCGTGCACAGTGATGTTGTATTAATTAAGGAAATATTCTCTCGACGTGATGTTGCATTAATTAGATCAATTGCCATTTGGCATTAGCTCAACATGATGAGTCAGAACTCAATCGAAAATTCACCATTAAATTATACATTTTACCTTAAATAACGAAAGTTTAGCCAATTAAATTATGCAATTTTTAAATGGTAGAAAAAAATTCGCCACTGTCATTAAATATTTTTTCCATTAAAAGCAAAACTTTCGTCGAATACATTATATATTTACTCTATCAATAAAGACATTCGCTACGATTTTGTTGAATTTCTATATGATTCAAAAAAATCACTAGTAAAAATAATATTTTTTCCTTTCAAATTAAAAAATTTCGCCAACAATATTAATTTTTTCTAGACAATAATTTGAGATTCGCCAAAATTTTACATTTTTTTTCCCAAAGGGATTTCTTAAACTTGTCCGTGATCCAAATGGACTCCAAAAGTCCACAAAGGTGAAGAAATAAAACACTTGCGAGAATGCAAGAAAGGGAGGTCGAGACATAGGAACAAGGAAAGGAGGTCTAAGTTACCATTGAAATACTCTGAAAAATTGTAATGTAAGGAAATGGCAACGAAAACATGAGGGGACAGAATCTGGAAGTGGATACCGAGATTGGATGTGAGACAAATGTTTGGATGACCATCAAAATCTTACCGAAAGGAAGAAACGTGAGAAAGTGAACGAAAGAAGAACCCAATAGAGATTATAAGAAATTTATTCAAGAATAGAGGCCAAAACTAGACATTGGATGATCGGAAGAAGTCCAAAACTCCATAGAAACTTGGCAATTCCACAAAATAATAGAAAATAACTCAAACACATCTCTTTTGGGTTTTTGCATTTTGCAACAATTGATAGGGTTATCGAGGATGATGAGAAATCACCTACAAATTTGACCAAGGGAGACCCATTCAAAGTTTTCGTAAATTGATTATATATATAATGGGCATAATGAGACCAAATGACAAAGGTGGCTTGGACCAAGCAAATTTTGCACTACTAACTTGGGACCGACACCTTGTCCACGAGCTTTTGAATCTGCTACATAATACCTTCATACTTGAGGAACGATCTATGGTGTAGAGATGCATTAGGTAAAGATAGCTCTATTATCAACTCATTTGTGTGTTTTATGGAACAATGTTGAAACACTGATTGGTGATTGCAAGAAATCTTTGTTTTGCTCCAACATTTTTTTACGTCTAAGCATAGTAAGGATAAAGCTTTTCTAGAAACTAACAACCATGCATTGCTTGGTGCTAATGAGAGTTATCTCAAAGACTACTACTACTAGGTATCTATCTCGCCAACATTTATGACAACATTCCTATGGTTTGCCTCGTAAATTGCATATTGATGAAACAAATATGTTTGACCAAGTAAAACATCACATACCTCTAACGGTGTGACATCACGAAGGACGACATCTTGAAATTGCTTATTTTTGCACGTTGACTAATATTACTATAGGATGTATTTCTCTAAAACCAAATCGAACCATCCAATGGACTATGGCTAAGGGTGAGGTGACAATGAAAAGTTCACATTTAAAAAAATGCATCAAGAGAATATTTTTTCTGACTTTCATTGTCGACTATGAAGTGTATTGGTTGTCCATTACCCCACATTTGAGATGGGAACTCTATTTCCTTGTAGTTGTTTTTTGAGGAAGAGGTGATTCTAGCAATGCTCACCAAGGTGCTGTTGGCTTTGTATCCATGATATGCTTGCCTTTCTTGGGTGTCTCAAAGGTACGACCGGTAGATCCCATTATGCTAGCAAGACTTTTCCATTGTAGCACTCTTCCATTGAATGATTGTTGGTTTTGTGAACTCACCATTCATTAGTCTTGGGTTGTTTCTTATGCTCATTAAGTGGTGTCATTCTAATGAGATTGTTGTGGAGACCATTTTCATTCTGTATATTTCATTTGAATTCAAACCTCGGTGTTCCCTCTTTGTACTTAATCCTAAAATTTGGACTCTTCTTTTATGGTCTTTTGCTTGGCTTTGGCCTCAAATTTGTACCTCAATCTATAAGCTTCTTATAGGGTGGAAATCAAATGAAATCCACATCTAATCAGGTGTAGAGCCTCATGGTCAGCCTATACTTCAAAATAAGATTATGCTCAATCTCTTGAATGCACAACTTAGAAAATATGGTGGAGACAATATCGGTGTATTCTCGCACAAATTGACCAAGTGTTTGGCATGCAATAGTGCAAACTCAATGCCTCGATCCTTCTAGTTCCCAACTAGGTAGAAGGCCTCTTTCAAGGCTTCTACAAAACAATTTAGTCATCAAGACATTCAATTGTAAGGACCTTCTCATGGGATGCACAACAGTTTTGCCACCAATGTTTAAGAGGCACGGGAAGCTTTCAAAAGGGCAATGGTGATCTTCAATCTTTCAATGATATGATATTACATGGAGTAGAAACAAATAAGATAAACTCAATTATCCAGAGCATCTATGTTGCATTCAAAAATAAGGATGACCGTGTGCTTTGTACGGTGTGAAACTGCCAAAGGATTTATTAGAGGTAGGGCTGTCTGCAGCATGTTACATACTCTAAAAGTTAGTCAAAGCAAACTAGGCTTGTTCTATCCCATGCATATTTTTGTTTCAAATCTTCAACCGCCCTTTAACATGTCTTCTAAATATTTTGGACCATATCTATTGTTTAAATCTCCAATGTGTACGATCTTGGATGGATCACTATACACGAAGGTTTGCCCCCAACTCGCATAATCTAACCTCAGTGGATGGGCACATACAAATTGTGTATGCTCTAATACCATTGATCCTAAGGCCTGGGATGGTACCCAAAGGAGACACACTAAGCAAGCTAAGTGTACTCTTGTATTAGAATATTTTGAATGATAGAGGTCGAGAATGATATCAAAGCCAAGTGGTTAGGTGAAAGACAAATAACAGAACAATTTAACACTAGCATGAGAAACGCAACATACAAAGTTCTATTATGCAATAGTTGACTACAAGATACAAGAGAATGGATATATGAATGCCTAAGCTACCACTCTGTTCTATCACTAAGCTAGCTTACTAAGTCTACTTATTAAAAAATGGTAGTATAAATTATTATGCATGTATGAGGGTCAAGAGGGGCTCACAATTATAAGATTGTCGCTCTGCAAGCTCTACCAAGATTCCTATGTAAGGCCATCATCCAGAGATCGACTTGTGACTGTGTGAGGAACAAGTTTTTCAGAACAGATGTCACCAAATGTATGGGGCAAGCCTTGAGAAGAGTTAGGTTGTCACTTTATCGCCAAACGATCTGCTGACGATTAAGTTGGTGGAGCCAATTAAGCCAGCTGTAAGTGCTAACAGAGTTATGAGCTTCATTGCAATGTTTCCTAGATCAAATTTTCTTAGGAGCATTGGTATTTCCCCAGCTGGCGTATGTATATATATATATATATGATACAATAAATTTGATATCGTAGTAAGTACTATCACGAGCCTGACATCAACCACTACAGTACTAGCTTAACAAGAAGCCCTCGTAGATGTTTAATTAAATCTAATTAATGAGATTTTGCTTGCTTATTAAGTAAAAGGTTTCACTCTTGGAGTGACTAGAATTCAAATCTCAAGTGGGGAGTGCTAGGTGGAAAATTGAGGGGTGAGCATGTTTAACCCTCTGAAATAGTTGTGTTTTTTTTTAAATATGCAATTTTTCACATCTGTAGTATTTCTTCAGTTGAAAATGCTATTTATCAGCATTTGGTGCCCACTCAAATAAATTTCTCTCCTTAATGATACAATTGACAATTTATCAACAGAATATTACCATGCCAAAAAAACATCCTATTTGGAACAGAAAATCAGTTGAGCATCATTGCTTTGTTTAACCATGGAAAGCTAAGGTAGTTCTGATGAGAAGAGCATCCAATTTACATTCTTATTGGCTGCCAACAAAAGGCATTTTCATCACAAAATCTCCCAGAATAAACTAAACTCTTAGCAGAAATAAGAATCTAGACTTAACAAACTTAAATATTGAATTACCGATGCAAAATGTCAATTAGTATTGTCACAAAAATGATTCCAAATACAAATATAGAGTCTAGTGTCTTTAATCTAAACATAATTTACCTAAAACCATCCTGATGGATCACAGAATGTGATCCAAAATGTTTCCACTTGAATGGACTAAAAATCTTATGCTGCTCATAAGTATTCCTGCTATAATTCTCATTGGCAAGATATCCCTAATTGGAAAATCATTACACCTTGCGCAATCCTTAAACAATGAAATCATCCTTGGAAGCAAATATCCAGAATTAAGTGAGACTAGCAGAAGAAACCAATTTTGACAATCTCGAGATTGAGCAGCACCCTCAATCCTCATCTCAAGAAATACCCTGCACTCCTAAATTTTCAACCAAAAAAGACAGATTGGATGGTCAAAAAAAGAATTAACACTCACAGCAGTTTACTTGAGCCCTATATCCATTACGATATACATGTATGTTGTTTATGGAAAGACACTGCATATTCTACAATACAATTCCTCCAAGTAAAATGGAGGGGAAAAAATTGACTGTTAAGATGCTTATCACAGTTAGTGTGGTAATCTCCAGAAGTGTTTTAAACAATCAAAAGTACTTAAACATTTACAGAATTATCAAAGTTTGGATAGGTGGTCACAGCCAACAGAATAACTTTAAAACATTTGTGTTGATCTATCATGGCTTCCTGGGGTGTTTTACACCAAAATCATGCCTCAAGATATTTGCCCGCAAAAGCATTGCCCGTACATCTCTGTCAAATTCCACTCCAGTTTGCAAAACACGCTGAAATGTCATATTACGCTGATCAGCATGGCGGGCATATAAGATCTTGTTATGTGAATCAATGCGTGCCTGAAATAGAGACAAGAACTTCAGTACAGAAATGAATATCATACAATTACATTATGAGAAAATTCAGGTACATATACCTACAAGCATCATCGATAACCAAGCCAATTACTATTATATTTTGTGATGTCCTATAAAGAAACTTCTCTCACACAAGAATCAACACCAAGAAAAAGCGTTACCTGAATCTGATTATCCATAATTAAAGCCTCAAGCTCTTTCTCAAGCCCACCCACACTTGTCTTGAATGCATTTGCCATAGTATTAAGGTCAACCGATATGAAAGGGTTTGTATATTGAATCAGTGCTTTATGCCGAATTTGATCATATAGTGTTTCTACATGATTATGAAGATGTATATCAAGCTGCAAGTTTGATTTGAGATTTTGGAGATATTCCAAGCATGAAGCATATCGGCTGAAAAAACCAAAGGCATCTTTGGTCAGAAAACCAAGAATTCCACATACCATGAAAATCAAAAAACAAAAACTACTTTTTATTTATCTGCATTTATTTGACAAAGTCTGTTGATTATAATGCAATGTACAATCATGTTGAAATAGAAACTAAATATAGCTCAGGCATGCAGTTTAGCTGGTCTACAAACTAACAGCAGATATGGAAAACTATTATAGAGGATCAGATTCAACTATCAGTCCTTTCGTGTACAATTTATTATTTATGTGTATTGTAGCATGATTAATATCAAATTGACAAAAGTAAAGCAAATTTGATGTCCCACTGTCAGAAAATTAGCAGGTCAAAGTTTAAATATTTAATCAGGTTCCAGTGTGACGATATCAAGATCAATGGTAAGTAATGATTTCTAAACACTCCATGGTTTATAAACTCTTCCCTTGTTTCCTAATAGGCAGAAAATCTTATTTTACCTGCTCAACATGAGAATTTTCTTTGGTTGGGGATAACTTCAGTGCAACAGTGGTCATTAAACTATAAGTAGTTCCAATTACATTAAAATTAAATGAGCCTTTTTGGCATTTTTAACTAGGATCCATCTGGTACTAGATAGATTATCAAACTGAAACCAAGATTTTGAGGAGAAAATCGCCAAACCCTCCAATGCTTGAGAAAAACAATCACTTTTTTGTTCAAAAAATCGGCAAAAACTTTTACAGATGAGTACCCTAACCCAAAACAGACTACAAGAAACCATGATTCACCAAAAACTTTTGCAGATGAGCACTATGACTCAAAACAGATTGCAAGAAACCACGGTTTTTGTGTAAAAAACCGACAAAACCCTCCAACGATATTTTTTGGAAAAAAATAAAAAAAACCCGAAGACCAACAACACCACTCGTGATTTTTTTTGGAAAAAACCCAAAAACGGTTTTTGAGGAGAAAATCGAAAAAAACCAAACATGATTTTTGAGGAGAAAAATCAATCAAAACTTGACAATTTTTTTAGGAAAAATTTATAAAAACCAGATACTAAAACATCAATCATGATTTTTTTGTGAAAAAAATTAGAAAACCCTCTTGCAGAGAAAGATCCCACAATTTTTGTGTGAAAAAATCGTGCAAAAAACGAAAAAAATGCATCATGATTGTGGAGGAAAAAGCAAGCAAAACCCTTGTACAAAACGATTTTGTGGAAAAAAATCATACAAAACCCACAATAATTTGTTTTGCAAAAAATTATAAAACCCCAAAATAGTTTGTTGTGGGAAAAAATTGTGCAAAACCCTAGAGCAGTCATGTTGAGTCAGATCGACTGACCAAGAAACCCTAGGTCGCACGCAACACAAAACCCAGATTGTGAAAAAGTCGAGCAAAAGAAACGAGCCTCGCCGCCAAAAAAACTGGTCTGTGTACTAATAAACTCCCGACGCGCAGAATAATTATGAAAAGAAACAAACGCAGTGTATGTTGGATATCCTGGCACCAAACAGAGGAAATAGCGGGCATGAGTTGCATAAAAAACGCGGACCCAGGGAACAAAGATGTCGAAAAAAAATGTCCAACGCACAAACAAATCATGAAAAACCTTGTGGTCGCATGTGGGCCAGAGGAAGAAGAACAAATGAAAAAAATAAAAGAACCAGCCACCACGAACACTCTGGTATGCAGAGCCACGAAAACCCTTGCACAAACACAAAATCAAGGGCACAGTTTTAACCCTCAAAAAATGTGATGACCCCAATTTTAGCAGGTATTGGCAGTGGCTTTGTCAGCTCATCATCGCGACCCTCGTGAGTTGACTCCTGGTTTTGAGGGTCCCAGTTGGCGGACTTGCTATTTTTAGTAAGTCTGGACTTACTAGTTTTAGTAAGTCAATTGGTCAGTGTTTATCTCTGACAGGGCAGTATCGGCAGTAATCAGAACTTCAGACTATGCTCATAGTATGCAGTTCTTTGGCTGGGGACTTACTATTTTTAGTAAGTCTATTTTTGGCAGTGCAATGGGTGGCTATGGCAGTCAGTCATCACCAGCAGCAGATGCAGGAATTATAGCATGAATTCATATTTGATAATTAATTGTTGTTAATTAATAACTATATGTTATTAATTAATAACTATATGTTATTAATTAATATTAAAGACATTATTATAATAATACTTTTATTATTATAATAATTTAGAAGTTGCTATCCCGCAGAGTGGTTAACTGGTGTATTTTTTTGGAAACTATGTCTACCAAAGGATTATAAATATGGATTCATTCTTGGAGCTGATCATCGAATATTTTATATTAAAATTGGTCTTGGGAATTGTTCCTGGTTATTCTGAAATTTGTGCCCTTGCTGAAGTATAAGGGTCAAATTAGTTTTCTAGAAGATTGATTCTTCTGAAGCTAATCTGCAAATTGATTGTTGTTGTATAATCAATTGCATCTCCTTCGTGTTGTTGTATGCAAATTGGAGAAAGTTATGAGTTCTGGACTGAAGGCGATTTGAATTGAGGCCTACATAAGAGGTCGTTTTGTTGTAGTAAGCTAAGTGAGAGGCAACTAGGCATCTCTACCTAGCCGCATATGGTATTGGCGGAATCTTCCAGCACATCTGCATACACCTCAACGCCTTGGGTGATAGCTGGGCCGTATTCATTAAACGTCAGTCACTGCAAGGCAAGCCGTGGGTCGGTATGCATCGCGTGGCATGAGAGCACAGCCGCGGGTGAAAGCCTTGACGTTTGGCATCCACAACCAGCACGTAAGGTTGCAGCTCGTCATTCTACTGCTGTCGCGGGTGTCTAATACCCAACGCATAGGAGCCCGAGTGCATTGGCACTCATTTCCAGAGGCAACATGAGGTTGTCAGTTAGTTGGAACTCACTTCCAGAGGCACGTGAGGTACTAGTCGCGTGACCTAGGTGCCATTTAATGTTTTATTGTATTTCTTTAAAGTTAAATAATGAGTTTCGAATGGGACAAATTGTTGGCAGCATGTGATCCAGTATTTACTTTTCTATGCATTTGATATAGCATGATTGTTGAAATTTAAATTCAAAGCCACGTTATTTCTCCTATTTGTAAAGATTTTAGAATTTATTAGAGAAATTGAGGAAGAGTTAGGTTGGGCTCATTACAGTGGTATCAGAGCGATTTCCTGCCACCCTGTGGTGTAGGAAATTTATTATTTATGCAGATCTGCTATTATATTTAAGAGTGATCAGCACTCTCACATATTTTGAGCTATGGATAGATACAGGCAGCTTAGCTCTGAGAGCCGGCACAGCAGTGCGGGAAATAGTAATAAAATAAATACATTAATGGAGAATATGGAGAGACTTAGGCTTCATCAGCAGAGGATGGCGGAAAGACTGTCGGATCCAGAGACAGTAGATAGGGCAGCAAGATATATGGTTTCTGCCTTCAGTAGGCCGGCATCGAGATCGCAGGGTAGGAGGCTTGAGTTTTCCCTGATAGGTGTCCGAGATGGAGATGTACCAGTATGTATGGAACCTACTCATGGATCTGATGATAGGCACTCCACACATATACATGTGGACGTGTCAATGCCAGTGGTAGACTGCTATACTAAGCTTCAGCAAGTTGAGTCTTCCCGAGTTGTTGTTGCAATTGGTGCAGAGACAGTTGATACAGTAGTTGCCTCTGATGGTCCAGATTCTCTCAAGGAGGGAATTGTTATTGGAGATTTATGTCAGCGGTCGTAGTGTAGCTCCGGAGCGAGAGGTAGGACCTCTCTCAGGTGGGATAGGCGAGAGCATGGAGCTACCTTGTTGTGGTATTGATGATCAGGGTGTTACAGCTGAGTCGGCTGATGTCGATTCATGTTCGGGAGTTATTGATTCATATCCTGACATTGATTCATATGTGCAGAGTCAGGAGATAGTAGTTGAGCATTTGTTAGGGGATGTAGATGCAGTGAGTATGGACACTTCTAATGATATAGGCTGCATGGGGTATGACATTCCTTATCAGATATTGGGCGATGACTCTGAGCTGCTTTTGGATGGGTCCCAGGATCAGGACTCACAGGGACTCTCTGTTATTGGCAATACTACTAGGGTTTCCGCTTCTTCTTCTGAGGTGTTGGTTGAGATACCAACGAGTTGTATCGCAATTGCAGATGTGTGCGAGGACAGTAGCACACATGGGGCGAGCAGTTTTGATTCAGTCTCCTATCATAGTGCAGATAGTGGGATAGAGAGCTTGCATAGGAGGCAGGGCTTACAGAGGCATCATGTGTCTAGTCAGCTGAAGGTGAATGACAGAGACATCTCTTCAGTTGTTGAGCATTTTGATGCGATTCGTCAGATGTTAGCCGCATCGGGTTGGGGTGCTCCTATGTCAGATGAGCACGGTGATAGTAGCCTTTCCCTAGCAGAGGTTCATGCGCTTCGAGAGGCTGTCAAGGTCTTGAAGCATAATTATACGCAGTTAGTTGTTGACAGGGATTACCTTCTGGAGTGGGGCAGTACCTGTTATGAGACATTGTTAGGGAAAGAGGAGGTGGTTGAGCTTACCCAAGAGCTTGAGGTGACTGTGGACACTTCCGCGTATAATTTTTACTGCACTGAGTCATTCATGGAGTATCTACTTGAGAGTGCAGATTTGCAGCGGAGTTCGTACCGAGTATCTGAGGGTACTCTCATTAGAGGCTCTTGCGCTATACGGCG
>MU224737.1:2299094-2318631 GCA_018584345.1 Thuja plicata | reverse complement strand
GAGGGTACTCTCATTAGAGGCTCTTGCGCTATACGGCGTTTGGTGGGGAAGATTGTAGATACCTTAGCTACAATGCTTCCCAACAGGGATTTTATGGTTGGGTTTGTTGAGAGGGTTGCCCAGGATCCTACCCAGCCTACAGTTACGCGGAGTCAGAGATTTGAGCCATCTCCTGATTCCCAGTTTGGTAGTGATGAGCCATTAACGGAGATTGGGGCTTTCTATCGGCATTTCTATGACGTGTGCTCATCATGTTTCGTTGACCCACAGGCAGAGGATTTGGTTTTACATCGATGTTGGTGGGCTCCAGTTTCATACCATCTGTTGTGGGATGGGTTAGTACCATCCTTCGCAAATGGAATTGGCAGTTGCAAGTATGACCACTTGCAGTATCGATACACCCTGGACAGTTTATCATCTCTTTTCCCTTTTCCCTCCCCTTTTATAACCTTTTTCCAATGTTGCGAGGAAAAAATTATTTTGTTTCTTCTATTTCATTTTCCCTCCAAAAGCAACTTTATGCTATTTTATTAATTTAAACTCCCTTGTTGCTCCGGAAAAGACATTTTCATTAATATAATGATATTTTGACACACAAGGTCCTTGTTTCATGTGCTCATGATTTCAAACTTCTCATCCCGGTTCCAACAAGTTATAACACTAAAGCGCTCATTAAACAATTTCAATAAAAATAGCAACCTTAGTAAATATAACCAATAGTGCACCCGACTTGCGGAAATGGCCTAACAACACCGAAATCAAAATCTAATAGCACAGGAGTGATCCCGATGATAAAAGATGTGACCGATCATGACTGGGTGACTTACTAAAAATCTATGTTACCCTAGGTTTCCGGGACGGGGAAACGGGTTTCCGAGACGGATTTTTTTTTCTCGGAGCAAGGGACGGCAGGGGACGACAATGGGAACAGCTATATAAAAAATATGGAAATTTTAAAATATATAGGGAAATTTTAAATATTCATATAAAAACATGGATAATGCATGCTTATATAAATTATAGAACCTTAACATATAATGTTTGTGTTAAATAATTTAACTTTAGACTTCACGTGAGAGTGGAAATCAAACAAATTGTCAAAACTAAAACATTAATTTTATGGGACAGCCAAGGGAAAGGTTTCCGGAAGTTTCCGAGTTTCTGGGACGTCCTGGAAACGAGGACGGGTCAATTTTTGTCGGAAACACGTCCCCGGGTAACATAGCTAAAAATAGATGCTCCCTCCAAGAATCTTGGATCCCAAACCGGAAGTCGGAAATAACATATGAAAGCGTCATTTAACTCTTCTAAATCATCTAAGCTCATTGGAATCATCAAATAAATATTCAGATAACGTTGACACTTATCCAAAAGGTAAGTGCCTACTGCAATGCAAAAGGACCTAAAAATGGGAACATTACACTTTCCCACGTTCTCATGTTGTTATTTTATTACATTCCCATCCAATCTTCTTGACATGATATGTCCAACAAATTATCATGCATAACGTCTTAGATTATCCATACTGTATTTATTACCATTTCCACCCTCACATTTATTTCTTCTAGTGATAGTCCCTTCAACATTCCCACACGATGTTATGTTCCTTTTAGTCTCGCCATATATTTTAACACTAATTCAACTTTGTTGCCATCTTCCAATCCATCCTATACTTATTCTCATTCCCCCTAAACTCTCGATTCCTCTCTTATCCTACTTTTATGTTCCAACATTTTCCAATGCCCATTATGTTGCTTACTTTTTATCTGTCCTTAACCATGGGGGACCAAAACTTACAATCATACACCCGAGAGCAAAACCCCATTTTACTCATTATTCTTACCATTCTATATCACCTACCACACCTTGGCAACAACTTAAATTTTGTTTCCTCTCATCCAATTTTCTTTTCTCCTTAAATTGATTGCATGTCTCCCGGTATACCTCCTTGATCATAGTGGCCATAACTGAAGAGGTTGATGGGCCATGTAGAAGACCATCTCTTTCCCAGTTGAAGAGGTTGATGGTCAATGTAGAAGACTATCTCTTTCCCTATCAAATAAAATTTTCAATTTTTCACTTCTTGTCCTTGGACTAGTGCATGGTGCATACAACTCTTTGTCATGCATGCAATAGTTTAGAACTTCCTCTTTGAAGAGTTCAGAATGATAACATTTAGGCCTTCCCCCTTACAACAGCACAGCTCCAATTGTATGCTCACTGGTATCTATTTCCACTTCAAACAATTGTTGAAAATCAAGCAAACCAAGTACAAGCGCATGGCTGATTTTGTGTATCAACTCTTCGAACGCACTGATCCAGACCCTATTATAGCGTGCAATGGAGCTGCTATGTAGGAGAAAGCACTTTTCACTTTTCAGTGATAGTAAAAGGTCTTGGCCAATTCACAATGGCCTCTATCTTTGGGATCAATCTTAAATCACTCCATTACCCACAACCTGTCCAAAGTAAACAAGTGATGTATATGCAAATTCACATTTCTTTGAAATAGCTTATTCTCCCTCAAAAATTGTATAACCTGACTGAGATGAGATATATGTTCCTCAAATGTCCTAAAAGCAAGGATATCGTCCAAATAAACAATCATCCAAAAGTGTGAGTGGTCTAAATGGCTCATCATTAATCTCACAAAGGTAGATGAAGCATTACACAACCCAAATGGAAGCACAAGCCACTCAAATAGCAATTGCCTAGTATTGAAGTTGTTTTCCAAACATCTTATTCTTTACCTGGTGATATCTATACTTGAGATCGAGCTTAAAAAGAACTTGCATGTCGTAACTGATGCAAGAGATCAGCAATTCGTCATCAGTGGTACCTATTCTTAACAGTAATTTTGTTCAATGCTCTATAATTCACACATTCACCAATTTCCATGGCACTGCCACTATGGTGGATCAGCAAGGTGAAGTATTAGGTCTAACAACTCCCTGCTCAATGAGAGGTTTCAACTGCATCTTCACTTCATTAGCTGGCGCTGCCATATGTTCAGCGGAGGGCAGCCAAGAAGTAGTTGGATCTTGTGTTTGGTTGCTCTTTGATGGGACCTTGGGTCAAGGAGCAACTCAGAAAATCATTGCATGAGTTAATCCATGTCCTCTTTCTTCTTATTTACATGCAGCCCATAGACTGATTTTACTTCAGCAACCCCTTTTTCCTCTTTGGCACTTGCTTTGACTATTGGCTTAAGAAGCACATACCATAGACGTTTGGGACCTGCCCACAGGCAAATTGAGAGTGAAACATTTTCCATTCAGGTTCTTCCTTCTAATGTATATGACCTCACATGCATTGAGATAAGGACTCCAAAGGCAACACAACACATCGAATAGTATCACACCAATCACCACCTCATCTACAAATTCTAGGTTGAGTCCAAACTTGAGTTTACATTACTTCATACTTAAAATAGCCACACTTTGCTTCTGTCACAACCCCACCATGACCAGTAGATCAGGAATTTCCTCAAAATACATGGGATGCAAATCAAAGTCAAAGACTTGGGCGATCAGCAACAAGGAAACAATTAACCTTGGGTGACAATAGTAATCAGGCAGCAATAACAAACATAATTAATATTTCATTAGTCAATCAAATACCTCACTTGTAATCAGCAGTCTGTTAAGGAGAATAACTGTACAAAATAACAAGCAGTGGCCAATATGAAAAGACAGCCTTGAGAAAGGTGGTATTCTTGGGAATAGATCAAAAGGGCATCGAAGAAGTACAAACATAAGCATCAGGAAAGCTTTCAGATTCAGATATAAATATATTAACCAGCAGCCTAGATATCTCTCTAAATAGTGTGGTATGAGATATAATGCATTACGTCTTGGCTGAGTCATTATTGAAGAATATTATGTCGCTACTGTCATATGAATATCTGTTTATATACACATTGATGTTCTTGTTATAATTCTGCATATGCATAATAGAGTAGATGTAATGATTCCATAAAAGCTTCATCCAATCTGTCATTCCATTATGGAGGGGAGATGTGGGCATATAAGGAAGGCAAGTAGCCTGATGGTTCATTCGAGTTAAATTAGGAGGCCGAATGACGGATGTACTTTCGTGCCCCTAAGCTCGATGGATAAGCTCAAGGCACCTTTTATGATCTCCCGTGGACTTCATAGCATGGAAGAGTCATTGGATAAAATCATAAAGCCTTAAAGGAATCCCACATATACTATATGACTATTATGATTTGTAACTTGGTTATACGTTTATTTATCTTTTGATAATTAATCTGATTGCAGGTTCTAAATCAAGAGACTAAGTTGAATTTCCATTTCGGAGCACAATAAGAACCCTAGTTGGGAATTTTGGGGTAAATCAAGTAAAGTCCCAATAGGGGACACTACAGCTTCAACCGCTGTCACGTCTTGCTTTTAGTCACTTATTAAGGACATATATAATTTAATGATTAATTGCCTAGTTCACATGTGCGCTATCAATGATATAAATGATATGCTGACGGCACTATGTTTTGCATGATATTACAACAATTTGATAATTTGTTAGCTTTGTGGAATGTTCTCGATTCCAATAGATAGCTGGATTGTACACAATAATTGTAATTGTTTGTTGTTATGAACTACTGAATGTTTCTTAAATTATATCCAAATATTATCTTACTTGTTTCATGATTATGGTTTTTGAATAATGACATGGATTAACTACCGTACGTTGACATGAGGTGGATGCAAAATTAATTTTTACCCCACATGTTGGGGGGGGGGGGGGGGGGTNGGGGGGGGGGGGGGGGGGGGGGAGTATTATCCAAGAGAGGAAGACATATGGTGACAATAAGGCAGTCAAATCATGATAATCCAAGAACCCAGACACACTTGCACAAGCTTGCATGTACAATAAATGCATTCTAGGCATGTCGATGGTTTACATGAATGACGTTGTAAGTTGGTATCTTCTTTCAGATGCACATAGGACAATTAGCCTAGTTTGTATTGTAGAATGCTTGGCTTGAGTCATGATTATTATTTCTTTGTTTTAGCTTGTAGAGTTTCTGGGTGAATAAAATTATATTAGATATTAAATATTTAAGTAGTTTTAAATGTTTAAATTACAATAATAATATTCAGGCAATAATATTAAGTGTTTAATTTGTTCCAAACAATGCAAAAGTGGTGAAGGTCGTGAGTTTTAAGGGAGGTTATATTGGATCATTCAATCATTGCAAGCAATCAGGAGTGAAATCTTAAATAAAAAATCTATACATTAATGAGTAGCAAAAATTGAATCTGCAATTAATCAACAGAAATATGGCATCTAAGATCTAGACAGAAAAAGATTTGGCTGTTAAGCAAATTAGCATATTTGAGACTGGAGGTTGCAGTAAATACCTAGAATGAAAGAAGACACTGCCCAGGGGTCAGAATGAAAGAAGACACTGCCCAAAACCCCCAAAATGCAGAAGTGGCCTGAATTTGAGTCTCTGAGACCAACTGATATGATTCTATTGTGGGATGTCTATTTACATAAGACAAACTTTATATATAGGCTAAAAATAAAACGATAACAGATGTCCATCTACATATAATACAATTCTTTTCACCCTTTACAGCTGGGTCTATACACCCGCTTTTACTTTATTTATATTAATATAGAATATTAGAGCTGTTCCAGCTGTCCAACTACTTTTTGATTTAAACTTCAGTTTTCATCCCACTTGCATATGGATATGACAAAACAAATGACTCTATTTGAACTGGTATCTATGTCAGATGTCTTCATCATAAGGTCAGTCTTCACATGTACCCATGACATTCGCCAGCGACAACTTCTTTGGCAATAGATCAATCTTTCTTTCTCATGACTTAAGTCTATATGTGATGTTTGATAACTTTGAAATACATGGTATTATTGTTTTGACATTTTTGTGGTTTACCCTCGTTTGGTTCAACCACCTTGGTAGCTAGGTATATTTGTCTTGTCCTGCAGTGGGCTGTGAGAACCCAGGAACACAAAGAAAACTATTTTTCAGAGGGCATTTACACAATTAAAAATACCAATATAAGTATGTATACACCATTTCGTAGCAAGCAAAAGCCACATAGACTCAAAATTAAAGTTTTTATCTAAGATACAATAGACTGGAGACAGTATCCCTCTTCTAACTTATTAGAGAACTAATGAAACTTGGAGTAGAATGGAAACAGATGCTTTATCAGACACAAATAGAACAAATTTTCAAGACCCCTACTGCAAATATAACTAGATACGGCACTTAAAAAATAAACAAATATCAATTATTTATACATCCAAGAACATAGTACATGTTGATTTATGGCCTTTACGGCAAAGATCGACCATCTGGGAGAAAGAGGAAATAATAATAAATATATTGGAAATATTTATTATAATTCGATTTATAAATAATAATAATAAATATGGGTGATATTTATTATTTATTGTTTATAAAATATTCTTTATAATATTATATGAGTGGCATTTAATAATAAATATAATAAGGATATTTATTATTACCTGGGAGGGCCCAAGTCGGCCACCCTTGAGGTGGTTGAATTTACAAATCATACTCATATATAAAAAGTTTGATACTTGAGAGAAAGATCGTCAAAAACATAACATGATTCTCTCCCTTCAAGGATCGAATTCCTTATCTCATGTGCGAATTTGGCAAAGTGCTGGAGCGAATTCATTAAGCGAATGCATTGAACAAATTGTACTGGAGCGAATCCATATTGTTTTGTGAAGAGCGAATTAAAGTGCTGAGCGAATTATCCTTGAGTGATCTTGGAGCATGATCCACATCAGCCATGGAGATCGATGAGCAAATAAGTGCGAGCTTATGATTAGCATCCTTTTGACACAAGATATATCCAATATCAATTGGAAAGGAAGTTTTGACTATTGTGAATTGATTCAGTATTCTGATCCAGATCTACATAATATCAGCGATGTATAAACATGATGTATATTAGGATCAGCAATTGTCATACATTGATACAATATATTGCGAGGACTTGCAATACATTGCATATGTGATGCAATATCTGTCATCATTTGTGCAGATTGGATGTACCTAAAGGACTGTATATAGGACAGATTGGACAACTCTTACAGTGCAGATCGAAGCCAATCTGAGTGTTGTTTTCATTCAGATTTGAGTGCCAAATCAGATTCAAATGACAGATTAAAGGTAACCAAGGAACAAGATTTTGAGGGCAGATTTGAAGGCATCATAAGATCTCCAAATCCGGGTAACATCTCGCCTTTCTTGTGTTTATTATTCTATATCCCGTGCTTAGTGTTTGAAAGACCTCTATAGTTTGTACATTCCTTGTTAAATCTGGAAAATATTAACAGTACATAACATTAAAAATATTTATTTATAAATTATACATAGTTTGATTTTTATACGTTGTGTATACTCTTTTTTATATTTTATATTTGTCATTAGTGATTTGAATATATGTGTTTGAGAGAACAAAAAATTGAACTTTTCAATTTTACAATTTTTAAATGTTTTTACAGAACCCTAAATTAGATGCAGTATTGGATGTTAGTGTTACGATACCATATATAGACATTTCATATATGGCCCAAATATGGGCTCATATATGGATATGTCAAAATACGGTAACCATGTTGTATCCAAGAGTATTGTATGTGTACCCATTACCTGACACATGGATACAGATATCGGAGAAGGAAAGGGGAAGCATCCAGCAACTCTGGAGGAAATGGCACAACAAGAGAGTTCCATCACTAGGATTATGCACCATGGATACATGCTGGAATCAGATTTCCTAAAGTACTAGAGCTTCAGAATACTCAATAAACAAATCAAACTACATCATAACCTAGACAAAATTGACAAAAGAAACTGTGAACCTCTCTAGTTCAGTCAGTGCATAATTAGCTTCTCAGGAATCCTCTCCTTGCATAATGGAACGTGACCCCTTTCATTTCACCTTACTTTTATTAAGCTAAAAACTCAAAATTATATTTACACGACATTTTCCTGCACGCTGTATCAATGAACCCTAACCTTTAAACCAAGTTCCAATGAAAAAAGCCTCTTACAAATCATTGTACTCCAGTTTCACCCAATAAGACCACAAGATCTCCCATCTAACTATTTAGTAGTTTGTGGTCAACCGCAACATAGAGTTTAAAGAGCGTATATAAAGTTAAAAACTTATAATATATTTAACACACCGTTTTCAAGTAACTGCTGCAATATACTACGTACACAATCTGCCATTGTACCCTGACCATTAAACTAAGTTCCAAACAAGGATGCCTCTTAAAATTATTTCTATGTCATGCTGTCAGCTTCGCTCAATTAGACCAATAGATCTTCCTTCTTACTATTTAATAGTTTGAGGTTGACCACCTATAGGGTGTAACCACCATGTAGCACATAACACTCTTAATCATTCACAAGTTTCTGTACTGAATTTAAGAGCATAAACTAAAAATATCCTACCCAATTTATCTGTTTTAAACTTAATCAGGGATCTTAAAAATATATATATGACATGATAATGTAAGGCTTGAAATAAAGTTAGCCACCTCATAGTAGGAAAGATGTCTACCATCCAGACTCTAAAGCAAATGGAACCTTGACAGCCAAGAACTCATCTACGGAACACATAGGAAAATTAAACATTTTCTTCAAATTTATAAAATTAGAAAATCACAGAGTTGGAAAAGGTGGAAAATTGAAGAAAGATGAAACCATACCTTGAATAGAAGTCATGAATAAGTTCCCTTACTTCGGGCACCAGTTCCAAGAAATTCCGGAAATTACTATTGTCTATAACTTTATTCTGATGGCAGGATATAGTCAAAGAAGGCAAAAACATACTTTCAGCATAAGCAGCAAAATAATTGCTTTTTCACAGAAAAAGATACCAACATTGCAAATTGAAAAGAATCACACCTTAAGTTCCGATCTATCAAATGATGCAAGTGCGCAGAGTGCTCCATATGTGGCAACATCTTGAGGAGCAATAACCTCTGTATAATTGTTTCCAAGTTCAAAGCTTGTCTCCACAAACTGCGTGTCACATAGCATTGTCCTCAACAAAAAATTATGAAGTATAACAAAGGTATCAACATCCCATACACATATAGGTGCAGTAATTATGGTACAGAAGGACCAAGAATATGAGATTACCTTGCGAGCAGCTAGCTTGTACTTGGAGGCATGGAGGTGGGCAAGTCCAGCAGCACATTTGAGCTTTGCAAGGAGGAGAGCGTCTTGGAGGTCAGGGGCTTGTGTCTGAGTCTGTTCAGCCTTGGTCACATGGCTGGAGACATGCATGAATTGCCCCATCTCGATGGTCACCAAGATCACGTTGAGGCACATCTGGATTATGTGCTTCGAAGTGGTGCAATAATCACGAGTCCTCACATAGTTCTTAAAAGCTTCTCCCAGCATCCCATGCGCGTAGAAGAAGTCCCCAAAATCATTGTATCCCATCCGAATGCTCTCCTTGATTAGGTTTGTCTGCAATCCCAAAACTAGCATCACAACCAATCATCAGAACTGATGATCTAACGGAAAATCGTCGCAGTGGCCAAAAAAGGGGCGCGGCTCAATTCCTTTCCAATAGGGTTAAAGTACAATTCCACTTGGGGCAGTTTCAGGAAGTTTTCGGACTCCCGGTTTACAGTTACCCAGTAAAATTTTTAATTCCTTCCCATACGTTTAAAATTAGGCCTGTCGATGTGTTTGATTGGCAATGCTGCCTTAGTGTTGTTTAGGGCCAACTAAAATATAAAGCTTGTCCCTATAATTGAGTTTTATATTGCAACGCAAACATTGCAGGCGGTTGAGAGAGAGAGAGAAAGAGAGAATGTTACCTTATACCCATTGAGTTCATTCTCGAGCTTTTCTTTGCGGAGTTGAGCGCGGCGATCGACGGCGTCAATCCAGTCGTGCTCATTGGCGAGGGAGAACTGAGAGGAGGGGCCAAGCCTGGTCTCAAGCTTGTGCAGCACATCCTTGAGCAGCGCCGTGTTATCGCCCTTCTTAACCTCGTGGTAGGCCATCCGCAGGGCTTCCAAGCCCATGCTCTCGTTTCCACACCTGTCCGCTATGAACATCAGCCGCATTATCTTTGTTCTCCCACTGTAAAGAGAGGCGTATGCCTCCACGTCCATCTGCTCACTGCTCATAACAGCCCCACAATTTACATTCCGAACGTCATTCCCATCCACGCCTTCCTCCCAATCCATTTCTGCTGATGCCGGGGCTTTCTCTCTTCAGACTTGTATACACGAACTGTCAGCGTTTCATATTTTATTCGCTTCGCTGCAATCCGTGTTGTCTCGCCCAATTTATAAGAGGCGAGACCAACAAAATAGATGATTTTTTTATCAAACCGAAAAAGTTTTATCATCCAGAGCTCAAGTATTTACGAGACTGCAGACCCTGCCATTTTTATTTTTTGAAGGGATGATCTTCTGTTTTCCAATTTGGTATTAAACTAGTGCGTTGTGGATTCTAAAAGCGGTGGATTAAAGTAGGCACTGATTTTTCGCCAATCTTTCTTATCAATCTCCATCGTTCTTTGGATATTTTTTGACTTCGGTGGTAGAAAATACAATTTTTATTTTTATTTTTATATTTTGGATTATTTATTTAATAATTACTAATTAGTGTATAATTGATATATTTTTACAAAGGTTGATAATTTGTATTCGTTTTTACATATTTCAAAGTTATAAATTTCATTTGAAGACTACATTATTTTTTTTATTTTTTTTTTGGTAAAAATGGCAGTGTCATTATAATCTATTTATATATATTAAAATTGATTCAGGGGGGCTCCATGAGAAAAGAAGCAGGAAGAAAACCTCATGTCCTAGCTCAAGTACAACGACAAGACTATACATTATTTATTATAAGTTAAATTTATAATTTGTAGATTTGAGTTTAGTATGGACTTTGAGGTATAAATTTCATTTGAAGTTTATATACATTATTGACTATGAGTTAAATTTAAAATTGAGATTTGAGTTTAGTATGGATCTTTAATTTAAATTTGATTTTCAAATTTTTTAAATTCAATTTAATGGAGATTTCAGACAAATTGGCTCTACAACTAAATATCAAACCTAGGGTTTGGAGGAGGTGAGCAGCATCGGGTGTCAGGCTCTATCCCACTCGTGGAGAAGGCTTAACAACCTTGTTCCATGCAAGTTTGGTGCTCAGGCCATGTAAGTGGCCTCTCGTGCCCTTGGCTTCATTCCACTCATTCTGTATATTTGATTTTATGTTTAGCTCTTGGGTGTGCGAATGACTTATGTTGTTGTTTCATTTTTCCTGTTGTGATAACTATGTATAGTTAATGCCCCTCATTTATTGATTATACTATGCCAATATGGAGGGAAAATCGCCTGGTGTGGTGGACAACATTGATAGTAATAAGGAAAATGGCATTGAAAATACTAATTTCAAATCATTTAAGGATGTTGTTTTGGAAACAATTGTTATGGTTCTAGACTCTGCTCTTTTTCTAACTAGGATTTCCAGTGATAAAGAAGCTTATGGAGGCGAAGATTGTAAGCATTCTTCCCTTGACCCTAGAATTCTTTTTGCTACTCCAAACCCTAACATGGTTAATGTGATTAGCAAAGAAAAAGATAGAATTAAAAAAATAGTTATTTTTCTTGCAGCAGTAGACACTGGCAAAGTCCTTGCTAGGAAGTTTTTGGATGACTAGTTGAAAAATGTGTGTCTTAAAAAGCTTGCAATTCACATTTTATTTTGTTGAATGGTGCAAAAACGGTTGTTCATTATTTTTTTACACATTCTAATATGTAAGAGGTGGTCTCTAATACTTGCAATTTTGGAATATTGGTAACTGTACTTTTAGGGCTCTCAAATGGACTCTTGAAGTTATAAACGATGAAGTCTTAGCATTGTTGTACCCTGGATGGCTTACCATAAAAAATATTTCACCCTTATTCTAGTCCCATATTCCTATTTGCTCGCCTCCATTAGAAAAGTGTTGAGAATGGATGACCCTATGGTTACCTTGTCTCACCTTGACACTAGGGAGCTCCTCTCCATCAGCCCTAGTGTTGATATTCCTAACATTATTAAAGTTAATTTAGAGGATAATCTCTTTTCATGTGTTATTGAAAATTTTTTAAAGGGATGAATGCATGTTTCCTCTATCGCGGGGAAGGGCACATTCATAGAAAGTGTCCTATCCTTAACAAGACTTCAAGAAGAACCATGTTATTATGTATTTAGTTATCTTGAAAGAGATTGAAGCTAGTGTTTTGGACCCTAAAGAGTCAAACTCTCTTCCCCTTAAGAAGAATTCTTCTCCGGCCATTTAGTCTCCCTCTTCTTTTGATTTTGCCACCCCTCCTATTTCCTTCACTTCTACTTTGGGCCTATGGGTGCTCCCATTGTTGTCATCTTGAACCCAGTTCCTAACGTTGCATTATTGGCCCTTGCTCTCCCTAACCCTAAGGCAGCCATGGTTCAATCCTTTTCTAAATCTCCACCTCATGTGGACCCATCCTCCAAAATTGCCCCAAAGCAGGGTGGACCTAGAAAGAAAATTTCTCAATAATTGCTTGTTGAATAAATCATAAATAAAATTTCCTTTAAGGATGCGCAAGCCCCTATCAAGAATAATAATGATGTTAAAAGATACATAAGGGTTTACAAACATTTACAAATCAAATCAACCAAATCCACGACAGACCCTAAGGAGAAACCGGGATCTAAGTAATATTCTTTGGTAAAAAATAGTATAATGGAATTGGAGAACAAAGGAAAGAATAAAAGTAGCCTAAAAAGTCTTGTTATTCACTCAGCCCCCCTTAAACCCACGGCTAGTCTATCTCTCTCTAATAGTTTTGAGGTTCTCAAGACTCATGATTTGAGCAAATACTTTAATCTGGAGCTTAATTTGATGACTAACCATAATAATAAAAGGAACCTTGGTCACCAAATTCCCCTTGAAGGAGTTGTTGATGACAAACCCTTGAGGGTTCTGGCATTTCTTCCATTGAGGAACCTAATATGAGCCCACACTTGCAATTTTTATTTGAGCTCGGGAAAGATAAGCCCCCCTCTCTTGACCTTGACTTAAGCAAGGACTTGCAATTTGGTGCTTGTGTAGGAAATGTGGTTTCTGAGAATTTTGAGGATTCATTTTACTCCTTCCTTCTCAAACAAACCTCTTTGGTATCAGTCTCTATAGAAGAGTTTGAGAGAATACCTAGTAAGGACTTGATCGAAAGAGCTCAACCTTCCAGGACTTGCCCCTCCTCCTCCTTAGATAACAATAAAAGCATGGACAAGCTTAGTCTTGTGGTGCACAAAAGAAAGAATAGGACAATGGATTCTGCAGGTCCCAATTCCAAAAGGAAAGAGGTTGATAGAAACCTCCCTAAATTATTTGACAATTTTAGCCTATAGGCATGGGAATCTCTTAATGAGTGTTAAGATTGGACTACATTGCATTTTGGGATGTTAGAGGGTTAAAATCCCCTAACCAATTATGCAGTGTTAAAATATTTATAAATTTAGTAAGAAATAAAGCTATCGATTTCCTTCGGGAACTTAAGCCACACAATTTATGCTGGACATCAACCTTAAAAGCGTCTAAAATGATGCTTCACAATATGTCACCAAATATGATGAAAAGGGTAAAGAAGGATCTGCTAGTTTTCTAGCCAACAAGTGGGTCTAGTGTGTTAGGGAATATGATGTCTCACCTTTTAACACAACAATCTAGTTCATTATCAAGAAGGAGGGAGATATCTTTGGACTTTGTCAAATATATACTTCTAATGATTATAGAGAAATAACAAAGTTATGGAAATAACTTTGTATAACTTGAAATACATCCCCTAGACTCTAGGTGTGGAATTTAATATGATAGAACACCAAGAAGATTAAAAAGGAGGTAATAAAATGAAATGGAAAGGAAATGAGATCTTTTATTGGTCTAGGATGAAGTCAAATCTTAACCTCTTTGACCCCTATAATGAAACAAAGATACTCATGATAGCATTTGGTATACTTGGTGCAATTACCAGAAAGACCTTAAAAGAATCTACTATAAAGTTGATATATTTTATGTGAATAAGGAATTTTCCTATTTCCAAATTAAAGAGGGAGGCTATGGAGTCAAAGAAAGTCCCTTCGCGTTATTTTTCCACCATCTTATCATTGTAGATATACCAATCAACAATCAAAATAGTAGTACCTCTGATAACCCCAATGAATTCCTACTCAATTTTAATCTATTGAATGATGAAGATTATTGTAATACAATCTTTATGTTAAGGTATATTAACCAATGGGTGTTGAAGGATAAAGTTGCTATTGAGAAATGGGACATTAATGACAATAGCAAGAAAAATGTATTTCAAATTGTTGGTAAAAGAAATCTATTGATAGCGGGTAACTAGAGACTAAATTGAATGATAAGCTTCTTGAGTTTGAGAAGTTCTTACAAGAGGATCCTTCTAGACAAGATGTCAATAATGAGATGGTTAAAATTAAGAATGCATTGTAAAGAATTCAAAATCAAAAGATATAAGGAATGAGGGTTAGGTAAAAAGTAAATTGGATTAAGAACAAAGATAATGGAATGAAGTTCTTTTTAAAAATCTTAAAATGTAAATAGGCTAGAGAGACTTGTCAAGATTTGTGAGGAGAACAAATTAGTGAAAGAACAAATGAAAGTAAAGAGATGTTTCTAGCATTTTGTAAAATACTCTTTACTAGTGAGGACTTGAATCTAAAATTCTAAGAAACTAGAGAGTTTTGTAGGTCCATTATTCCTAATAAATTGTCAAATGAGGATGTTACATCACTTGAGAAAGATATAGCCTTATAGGAAATTCCATAATACTATTAAAATACTTAAAAAGGATAAGAATCTCAAGGATGATGGACTTCCAATGGATTTTTACAAATAAAACATAGATTAGGCGTACAAAGTCTTGCTACAAGTCTACAAGGAAGATGAGAACATGGGGTCTTGTTGGAATAATGGAATGGTGTGTAATGAGAGGGGAGGGGTGAATCAGTACCCTTAAAACTTTTATCAATTAACCTTAGTAATCTTTTCTTGCATTAACGACCATTGTTGCTTTACTACCTTATGCATGTAATATCATAACATAAATGTAAGTGCATGTAAACAATCATAGAAAAATTCATGAAACTTAGTTACACATAACACAAGAATTGGTAATGCGGAAAACCCTTGTTAAAAGGTAAAAACTACGGTGGGGATGAAACCTACAAAGCTTCACTATCTGCAGAATGGAAGGTGTCGATTAAGGCTACAAGTGGGATCACTTCTGATGATCTTACCCTGTTAGGAGTAACATGTTAGACTTGTTAAGTCTACTCAATTAAGATATTTTAGCAACACAATGTATGTGTGCACTCGGTTAAGAGATTTACAATAAGACTTCTAAGTCCACCTTCTTGAAGTATTTCTTCTAATTGCTACAATTGTTAGAGAGTAGTTAAAAATACTTATGACCTGATGACTTGCAATCTTGAATTGCTGAATACAGATCCATTAAGTTCACAAAATTATGTATCACCTATAGTGATGGATAATACCTCTGTTTTGCTCGGTAGCCTTGAATCTAGTTCTTCATAACCGAATTCTTCCTTTTGTGTCCTTTTGCATGAAACTCTTTGTCTGATCCATAGATGTCTTCTACAGCTACAATCATCATGTTCTAATTGATTATACATCTATATATACAAAGGTTTTGACCCAATTAGGTTTCACGCTTTACAAGAAAAACTCTATGATCAAAGGTTTACAACTTGACCTTGATCTCCTAGTTTGAATGTTTATGATTAGTTAGACTGATTAAAACAATTACTTATGCTTTACTTGATCCTTAAGAAATGGTTTTATAGCTAAGCATAAAGCTAATTTAAAACTAAAGTGCTTTAGCTTACGTGTATCTCAGATCCACTTTTCTCGGGAATAAAACTGTCTCTCGGTAGACTGGTGCTAGGGTTACTCCGTGAACTGTCTGTCGATGATAGTGCTATCAGTGTTCACTGATTTTAGTGATCATTGTGCTTGACTATTTTGGTGACCTCTTCTCTTGACTGAATGTTGTCACTCGGTGATCATGTTACGGATAGTCCAAAAACTGTCCTTGTATACTAATGACAACTTATGATCCTTTAAGGATTATCAGGTCTCTAGGGAGTAACATTAATAGACAGATTGTTAAACTAATTCCCAAAGATGGAGACAAATCACTCATCAAAAATTGGAGGCCTGTCACCCTTCTAAATATCTCACACAAAATCTTGGTCAAAATCTTAGCCATAAGATTGGTAGATATTCGCCCCAAGCTTATCAATAAAATCCATATAATCTTCATAAAAAGTAAATATATTCTTGAAAATTTGTTAACAAGATGGGACACTATGGACTAAACTAAGGATGAGGATGAAAAATTTGAGAAATTATATGATTGGGTGGAGTGATATTTCATTTTCATGACTCTCCAAACCTTTGGATTTCCTAATAATTACTGTCATTGGGTTCAAACTTTGTTGAATGATGTTGAGGCTGAGATTGATGTGATTGGTTCCAAATTTTAAAAAAAATCAAGTTGGAGAGGTCACTTAGGAAAGGATTTCATGTAGCACCTTCACTCCTTTATATTTCCTCGAATGCTCTTCACTATCTCATGAGAGATCCCCTCTTCCCCCCTAAGATCAAAGGCATCCTTCTACCAAACAAGAAAAAGTTGGTTAATCTAAAATTTGTAGATGACACTACCCTTTTTATGAATATGGACGAGGCTAATATGGACTAACTAATGACTAAAATAAATAGTTTTTGTTTGTCCTTAACGGCTAAGTTGTCTTTTTCCAAACCTATTATGTTAAGCTGGAATAATTAGCCTCCTCCTTACTTTTTCAAATATGGCTTTAGTTAGGGAGGAGCAACTAAACAAGTCAGATATCTTGGCATCGCATTTGTCATCAATCCCTCCCTAAAAGATATTCGATGTGGATTAAGGGAAAAATTGAAGGTAAGATTAGTAAGTGGAATAAAATATATCTTTTTAAGGGAGGAAGAGTTCAAGTATGTCAAAATATTCTCTATTCTTTTAGTCTCTATTATTCCTTTTTTGGTTATTCAACAACTACCAAAATCAATCATCTCCAAAATAAAATAAGGAAATTCTTTTGGTCTGATGGAAAGGGTAAAATTAATAAACACTCAGTTAAATGGAGTTGGTGCACCATGGACAAGAAGTGTGGAGGATTAAATCTCAAAGAACTTAGACTATATGGCATGTATTTAGCATTAAAATTGATTTTTAAGGTCATTCAAGGCCAAGAGTTATCGAAAATTATTTTGTCACAAAATTGGAAGATCACTACCAAAACATGTTAGGCTTAGAAGGGGCTCCCTTTTGGTGACATCCTAGTAGGTCCTTTTCTAATTTCTCCTAAGAACTCTAATGTCTTTAAGATTATATGGAGGGCTTTGGAAATTGCGAGAAACAAAAACACTAATAACAACATTATCCTTAATGATAAGATCATTATGAATAAATCTATTTAGTGGAAGCTTTTGTACAAAAAGAAGCCTCTAGATTTTATCCAAACCTGCTCAATGAGGAATTGGAACAATAAAGGTATAGAATTCTATAAGGATGTCCTTGTTAATGGTAATCTTAAACCTTGGGCTACCTTAAGTGGGTAGTTTAACCTTCCTAGCACCTAGTGGAGAACGTACTTAGTGCTCAGGGAAGCCTACTCATCCCTCAAACTTCCTAAAATTGTTCTTACTAATACTACATGGTATGATGACATTTCTTGTTCAAATGGTACAAATGTGAATAAAATTAATCCTAAACTTATTTATAAATCACTAATCAATAATGATTGTCTCATTACTCATCTTGACAATAGCTAGAATATGAAGCTTTCAAATAAGTCTTGGCAATATATTCTTTGTGGCTCTTGGAACAAAATCCTAGAACCAAAGAAAGCTTGTTTCAAATGGCTCCACCTTCTACAAATACTATCTTTCACATTTATGAATAGCGATATTGAACTATGTAATATGTGTAGGGATCCTGAAAGTATTAAACACATCTTTTTTTATTGCTTTATAAGTAAATAAATTTTGAATATATTATGTTTTGATCTCAATAGTTGGAATGTTAATATTAATTGGTTTGATATTTTATTTGGAAAAATTAAAAGGCTATCTAAAGAGATTAAATTTTTAGGGATTATGCTTTCTACTAAAATTCTTTGGGAAATTTGGGTTTATAGGAACAAGGAGAAACTCCAAGGGAGGGGGAAGTTCTTATTGATTTTACTAAAAGACTTATATTATTGAATGTTGTCTCACTGGTCATTGCCACTATGTAAATGTCAAAGAGGAAGTTTGAAAAGATTCTTTAGGAAAGACTTATCATTGTTAATGCATATGAAATACTATAGAGATAGATATAGGCAAACACAAGAAAGAGGATCAACCTTTTTTACAAGGTCTCCTAGAATTTGTCAAGAGGTAGTTAGTGAGATAGATACAAGAGAGGAGAAACACATGAAGCTTGAGAAGAGAAGAGGGGAAAAGTATCATACCAACAAAGGAAAATATGCAGTGTGTGAAGAAGTACTGAGAGGGGAGGGGTGAATTAGTACCTCTAAAACTTTTTCTTATCCTTTAATCAATTAACCTTTGTAATCAATTGCATATCCATTCAATCTTATCTACACTATCTTTGTGTGAGTTATATCAATTCATAACATTAATAAACATGTGATTCATTCATAGAAACATTCATGAACATAATTGACACATAACACAAGATATGATATCATAGAAAACTCCTGTTAGGAAGTAAAAACTGTGGTGGGGATGGTACCCACAAAACTTCACTATCTGCAGAATGGAAGGGGCCGGTTAAGGCTTACAATTTGATCACTTCTGATGATCTACCCTGTTAGGAGTATCAATGGAGACCTGTTAAAGTCTACTTTGTTCAGAGCTTTTAGCAACACTGTTAAGTGTGCACTCGGTTAAGAGATTTGATATTGGATTGTTAAGTCCACCTTTCTTGAAAGGAATTTTTACACTTTGCTCCACTTGTTATAATGATAGAAAATTATAAATTGACATGGTAAATGCAATCTCCTATTTTTGATATAGATCCTATGTAGTTCACATAAAAATATTATCACCTTAGTTGTGATTGAATAAAACCTTTGATTATCAATTTCCTCTATTCTTGGTTCTGCTAACCAAATTCTTCTTTTTCTGTTCTGGTTCTTGAAACTCTCAATTCAATCCATAGATGTGTTCATTCTATTCTCCTTTCTCTTACACACACATTCTAAATAATTATTACATCATCTATTTATAGATGGATTGACTTCATCGAGTTGTGATAAAAACAATGTTAACTATAAGATCAGGTTTACAACTTACACCTAGATCTCCTAGTCTATGTGTTTTAAATCAGTTAG